>JAPYYT010002104.1:0-20625 GCA_030522565.1 Ceratosolen corneri
GAGAGAGGGAGAGAGAGAGAGAGAGAGAGAGAGAGAGAGAGAGAGAGAGAGAGAGAGAGAGAGAGAGAGAGAGAGAGAGAGAGAGAGAGAGAGAGAGAGCGAGCGAGCGAGAGAGAGAGAGAGAGAGAGAGAGAGAGTGAGCGCGCGGTTCGCACTATTATTAAACCGGCCGGCATGCATACACTGCAGATGAGGCGTTTCTCACGATGCATTGCAATTGCTACCCGGTATTTTACATAGGAAACCTATGTGCATGTACACTATGTAGTGAATGAATAGTCAAGAGATTGACAAATAGGTCGAGTAGCTGTCTAGGTAATGTGAAAGGGGAAACAATAACATAAAATAAAAAAAAATGATTAAAGAAAATTTAAGAAATCTCAGTTAAATTATTAAAAAAAAAGCAATAAGGAACGTACGTGCTTGTAAATAAGTGCTTTGATTCATATAACGTTACTAGGCGCTTAATTAATTCAGTGGAGAAAACTGTATCTTTGTTATATAGACTTTTCCAGAAGATATATTGTTCGAGTTACTGGTGACTAGAATTTATTTGAAATCAATACTTTCAAATATTTGGAGAAATTTTCTCACAATATTTCATTATTATAACAGTTAATAATTTTCAATTTTGAAAAGTTTATAAAAAAAAATCTAAAAATATTGTTCAAATATAAAATTTAAATATCTTTATGTTTTCTTTAAAGAAAAATAAATTAGAGATGCACATTATTCCAATGATTTATATATTGTAATCATATTTAATCACAGAAGGAAATTGGCCTTTCGAAATAATCTTGTTTATAGCGTATAAATAGTATTTCATTACTTTAATGAGGGAAAAAAACAACTTAAATGATATTATTAATTAATATTATATTAAATAAATTTTATCTTTTCTACGTTTTTAAAGTAATTTAATCTTCTTGTTTGAAAGAATTGCTAGAAAGTTATTTTATAAATGCATTATCACAAATTATCATTTCAATAATCTAACTAATTGTTAAGTTAAAAAATTTGCAAATTATATTGTGGATTTATTTCATTTCGATTAAGCGTAAATATTATTGTGGCATAAGAATTCTAAATTCTTCTCAATGAAAGCTACCCTTCAATGAAAGTTTTATGAATTATTTATAACTCAAGACGATCGCACTGTACATCAATGTTTTACGACTTTATTATACTTTAATGAATATATCGTTGATGTAGTTGATGTTTCTTCAATTAGAAATATTAAAATTAGTTAAAATAATAATATGATATATATATAATTCTCTTTTAATATAATAATGATTGAACAGATCCGGAAGAATAGCAATAATGATTGAAGGTACAGGCCGCATTTTAATTATATTTATTGTAAACATGATAATCTTAATGTGTACGAAGAAAATAAATTAAAAAGAATGTATAATCGGTTATTGTGTCAAAAAGAATGAATCATTTCAAGTATATAACGAAACTGTTTTCTTTTTGTTCGAAATATTGTTGTTTTCGTTTATAATCTTAGGAATGTACAATTAACTTATGAATTATTGAAAAAGATTAATACGTGCCTTGACAAAAAAGCAAAATAGTAAAGTAGGAATGCTTAAAGTTTGATCAATTTACAGATCAGAAAGTTTTCTCAATACACGTTGTGTGACTCGTGAGTAAAATATGACATGAATGTAATGGGAGAAAAAAGAATTCGCGCATTGTCCTCGTATTGTTTCATTGCCATTGAGAGCATTTATCTCGCGCGCGAAAAAGCTCACGCGTCAGTCTTCATATAAGCGCCGGCATTTTATTCATGGAGAAGGCTTACGCGTTTATCACTGTGATAAATACAACTCGTCTTTAATTATATGCGACATATGCAATAAACAATTAATAATTACACGCTACTTCAGTTTCCTTAGCTGGCTTACCAATTTCTTCTATTTGTATGTAATATGTCAGGTGCAAATGTCAAATATTTGATCTGTTTGGTAGTTCAAGACTTTTTCAAATCATTGTATTTATTTACAATCTCGTATTTACACGGAAATTATTTTGTTAATTTTAAGGCTTATTTATGCTTTCTGAAAAGTTTCAAAATTCACTTAATAAATTATGTTATATAATCAAAATTATGTTATAAAAAAGAGTTTTTACAAAAATTTGGCCAAGCAATATATTGGATAATAATCGGATAATAATTACAATAATATATAATTTCTTTATTATTTTAGTGCAGATTTTTTATATCGTATATTTAAACATGGTTTCAATATCGTTCCTATTCAAATAATAATCATTACCCATATATAATAAAATTGTTTATATTAAAATGTATTAATGTGAATTTAATGAATTAATTTTCGTTTTAATAGTATTATGAAAACTTCTCGTATTTAAGTTTTCAATGCTATTCTACTTGAATTTTCTACTTTTTTATTCATCAAAATTATAAATAATCTTTTTTTAAATTATTTATCCCGATGAAAACTATAATTAGAAGATTTACATTTATATTAATAATATTGCAGTTCTACTATTCTATTAATTTATTAATCACAGCCAATTAATAGGAGCTAACGAAGCATATTCAGTGTAGATATTTAAATTTTTTATTTCCATTATTTTATTCACAATATTTTATATTATAATGTATTCAATAATATTAGAAGTATTACTATTAGCAAACTTTTATATTTTTTTTAAATACTCGTTTTTTATATAAAAATTATGTTAGACTATATTTATTTGTGCAAATTTACGACTATAGTTAGTATTACATGTAATACTAAATGTGATCCTAAAAAAAATTTTATTTATTAGAATGATTCAAATTAGATATAAATTTTTATTATGTTTTTATCTATTTCAATTATCATTTTATTTTTGATAATAATGTTTTTAATTAATGTAAAGAAAAATATTAATATATACATTTATTATAAAAGCATATCGCATTATAATAAAAGTATATTCATAATATATGGAGCTGATTTTACTATGATTTAAAATTTTCTCTTTAATAATTTATTTGATCAGAAATTATCTTTAATTTAATATAATTCGAAATAATATAGTATTAAATTATATACAAGCAAATAAATATGAGCAAAGTATTTGTAGCCAATAATCGAAAATTTTTTTATCCTTAGTTTATTATTTGCTTTAGCTTAATAGTTTTGTTTGCTAATAATAAATATATACAATAACAATTAGTCGCAATAAAAATTGAAAATTCCTTTATCAGTGTGAAGACAATTTGTCATTTTCGTCTTAATACCAAATTCAGACGTATCTCTGTATCATAATATCATTAATTATCTTCATGTGTAAATACATATGGTTACAAGTACATCTTCATATGTATTTAAATATGTAACAAAAATTTTGTCAGACTGACCTTTTTGCAATAATCATACTTTGTGGGTTTTATAAGTTATCCCATTTATTTACCCATATTCATATAACATTTTTCTCTTTCTATCTCGAACCACATACGCGTGTGGATATACATGCAGGTATACATGCAATATCGTTGTACTACGATAAAATTCTATACTAGGATAAATTTTATTAGAAACTGCATTGACGTTTAAAGCTATTTTCATAGGTCTCTCAATTCCTGAGAAAAAGTGAGCTTATATATATGAAATTACCTATGCTTTTTATCGCATTATTTCGTTTTATTTTTTTTTTCTTGTTTGTTCCTTTCTATCATAAGTCAATGTACCGCTTATCATAATTAATTTTCCTATGAATAGTTATGCGATTATATATAAAACGGTCAATAAAATGTTTTCTCTTATTTACAAAATGCAAATAAGCATATTAAAAGGATAACATTTAGTGCAATGTATTGCTTAATCGTTTGTAAAAAAAAGGAAGACTCAAGTAAGAAATTGCATAATTATAGTTTTGCACAGTTAATTTCTATTATTTACCAACGACATAAAAAGTGACATGTACTGTACAAAAAATTTGAAAATCGCATTAATAAAGCAGACTTTTCTTAATTCGTAAATAATAGATTTGTTGATGTTCTTTCTGAGTAAAAAGTGGAAATTAAAGCGTGAGTGTAGTCATTTGATAAATCTTAAAAAGAGCGACGAAGACAACTCAATGATTAAATGAAATCAAAATATTTACTATAGTTTTCAATATATAAAATTTTATGATTAAAATTGAAAATATTTACCAAATTGTTGCGATAATGACAAGGAAAGAAATCTTTTTTTGGTTATTGTCAAAGATAAAATTGTTATTTTAGATAATCTGTAATGAAATTAAAACGTTATAAAACACATACATTTATTTGCAAAAAGATTTTCTTATAAGCTGTTATAGTAGATAATGAAAATAATCATAATAAGTCAAAGAAAAACAATTTTCTAAATACAGCATGAATTAAAAACAATGAAATATTAAAAATTACCCATTAAAAAAATTGCTGTTTTACACCTTAGTATATTTGTGTTATCATCTACCTTACTTAGTCAGCATAATGTAGCACATAAAGTAAAAATAAAATAGTATTTGTACAAATACAAAATTATTTGAAATTAAAAACCATTTATATCGTAAATTATTACTGTTAATCTTATCTCATATCATAATATAATAATAATCTATGCAATATTTTGAAAGTTTTTAGTTCTTAAATTACAAGTTACCTTACATTTCATATATTATTGATGATAATAAATATTATTTATAAAATGAGAAAAATATTAAATTTCATGCATTACGGACTTATTTCATAAAAATACTTCTAGTTTATTTTATGAAACAATAACTTATATTTATGTACCAATTTTTTATAATTTTAACCAAAAATAATTTTCTAATTTTATAAAGAATTATAAATAACAATAAAACAAATAAATAAATTTCATGATAAAATTTATTGTTGTAATTAAACTTATAAACAACTAGAATATTTCGAGATTGTTTACAATTATTTGGTTTTATTTGTTATAAAAAAAATATGAAACATAAAAATTTAGAAATATTACTTAATTTTAATATTGTTACGAAATATTAAATATTATCATCAAATGACAATTTATTATATTATATTAAATTTATTTTTATTATATTAAAACTTTGGAGACTACATCAATGTAGTTTTATCTTTTGAGGTTTATTTTTAAATTAACTATTACATTTTGAAAATAAATTTTAGTCATTTATAAATAATTTTTATTATGAGATGATTTATTTCAAATCTTAAGTACTTAATCCATGTAAACATTAATATAATTGTTATATTATGATATATAAGATTTATTGCAAAAATTTATTTAAGCATGATTAAGAAAAATGTTAAAGTAGATAGAAACAATATTAAAATGAATAAGCTTAAAATTTTAATTTTGAAGGATATATCTTGTTTGTTTTGGATGAAGATTGGCAATTCTAGTGAGATTAATTGAAACTGTACAATAATTGTTTGTACATTATTGTAATTAATGTTATGTACTCAATTTTTATTTCGATTCGATATTTTACACGATTTTATTGGAACTCATTTTTTATATATATAATTCCAAAGTAATATATTTATGTAATTAAAAATATATTTTATTATATGTGTAAAAACTAGATTAAAAAATTAGATATGTTTATTAATTGAGTACGATTATAAAAAAATCAGTTCAATTAAAACAGTTAAATTTTCCATGTACCTTTGTGGTCTATAATTAGTTTATATATATTGATTTTTTAAATATATATTTAGATATCGAAAGAAAATTATTAGATTTAAGAAAACCTACGTTATCGACAAATGTTAAGACTTAGATCGTTGTTATCGATAAATCAATAAAAATAATCTTTAAAATTGAAGATAAAAATGAAGATAATTGGTTAATTAGGAAGTATAAAAATTTGTACCAAAATTTTCTGTATACAAATCCGTCTACGGTTAAACGTTTAAGATATTATAACGGAATTTTAAAAAAGTTGCGTGTACAAAAAAAATAAAAATACTATTTGCAAAGATAAATATTAAGATAATAAATAAAGATTCATTAAAAATATTTAATTATTATATCTTGCAGACTAAACAATAGGATTTATTTTATCGAGTAAAATTTATTGGTACTTTACATTATTATTTAAAAATCTTTTCTACTATTTGTTTTTTCCAACATTTATAAAACTAAAAAGTTCAAAAATATTCAATTTGTCATATTGAAACTGATAATTTTTCATATCAATTATATTTAAAGTAATTTTAAATATAGGTATTGAAGTTTTAGTGTATGGATCTTTTGAACTTCTAAGAAATTAAATTTAAATCTTATATGAAACTATCCTGAGATATAGTGTAATAGAAAAAATTTGAATGTTTTTTAAAATAAGGATACTTTAAACTTGTGAATAACCAATAATGTTTATTTTTGTTTAATTTTTATATTAATGTTGTATTAATATTAATAATGCACATTATTTTTATACCGAATTGGAAAATTAAAAAAATTTATAAATTTGCATAAAGAGTGCTAATTTTTACGAAAGAAAGTATTTTAATTTAAAAAATATTAATGTTTAGTTTTAAATTATCCCGAAAATGTTAAATTCTATTCGAACTTGTATAGATGTTTTAATTTATCTCCATATATCTCTCAATTTATGAGAAAATAACCTTATGCTCAAAGTAAAGGCTGTTTCCATTTTCGATATAACATTGGTTGACTAAATAACTCTCAGGATGGTAAATCAAATCCTTAGAGCTTATTTCTTAGATAAGTTTCTAAACAAGCATATTATAAATAAATTGCAGTAACATTGCGTATAAACGGTCAACCGTAAATTCCTGGTGAAAGAACTTAGGGGGAAGAAATAGAATGGTACTATTCACTCGCATCCGTACATAAGTGCATAAAGCTAGAATCAATGGGGGAGAGAGCGAAATCGTGAAAGTACGTGGACTCGCTAGATGCTGCGGATATGTCTGCATAGGGCCCCATTGTTCGCGAGAGCGCGATAAAGGCAGATAAGACCTCGTACGGTGCATCACGCGAGCGAAAGTATCTCTGACCTGAAGAGAGACCAGACTATATGTGTATGTGAGCGAGTGTGATCCCGCGCACGAGAGAGAGAGAGAGAGAGAGAGAGAGAGAGAACGAATGAGTGTGAGAGTGAGAGGGGAGGAGGAGAGATTATGTGCAACAATAAGTGCGCGCATCCATACGCTTATGTACTAGCCGATTATAGCTGGCGATTTATAAACGACGCAAAATGAATGCACAGACGGTATGCCGGAAGAGCGCGACGGGGATCTTTTAAATTTTTTTTCTCCTTCCCATCCGCCGTCTATCTTTTCTTTCTAGTATGACTCGATTTGTACTGAGCAAAAGCATCATAGCTCTAGGCGACTCGACTCATCCGTCGAAGTTCATCATACGTTACTGCAAGCTCCCAAGGTTTGCTCAGTCGTAGTGCTCGGGTATTTTCATTGCAGCCCACTGTTCATTCTTCTTCTTGCGCCTTGCACTGAATATTTTAATCCTGCCAAAATTGACAAATAGTTGAGTTATAGTGAGTGAGTCTATCCATTGCATTTGACAGGCATTAATTATTTTAGACGTTTATATATAATTTTAAGATACAGGCTGGTGAGCTATGGAGCAGTTCAAAAATTCCATTTAACTTGTTTTATATATATTTATAAGTTATTTAAAAATTATTTTTAATTTTATACATTTGCTTATAAAAAAAAATACTTTCTTTCAATAGTATTTTTTTTATATTTCATTAAGTTGTCTTAACTATTTAACTAATTTTTATAAATATTTTAATCATTTGTACTTTGCAGCGCACTAATTAGAATATATTCTATGCATATTAATTAAGCATCTTTATACTAACGATACTTATAAATTTTCATCGTAACGTCGAATCATTATTATTTGGTTTAAAATTTCTAAAAATTGTGAAATAAACTATTGAATTATAATTACGAATATTGGTATAATAAGATAAAAAGTATCGTTACATTGTAATTATCATTACAGAATAAAAGGTTGGTTGTGATATGCTGTTAACGGTAGCTCTCGAAGTGGTCGCGGCGACGCTTTTCACTCTTTTAGTTTTGACCACGAGCTATTGGCCACCTTGGATATTTTGGAAAAGAAGATCACGGAAAACATCAGGTGAGCTTAGCAATTAGTAAAATTTTTTTTGAAATACATTTATTCAAATTGTATTTATTAAATATTCTTATACAAATAAAAATATTAAGCTCAATACACTATGCAAAGTTTCATAGCATTTATATTTTATAAAATATTGTAATACAATTTTATCGGACAATACTTAATATGTATCAACTAGATACATCGGACGACATGCTGAGGAAAAAGTATAAAACGGTTCAAGATATACCAGGACCACTTTCTTTGCCAATACTTGGCACCTCCTGGATATTTTTTAAATTCGGTCCATATCATATAGATAAAGTTCATGAAGCATATAAAGGTAAGACATTCATAAAACTGCCTATTACAAGATGATTGAGAAAAAACGTATCCACCCTTTCCCTTTGGTCAGTGTTCTTAAATATTAAGTCGATTTTTATGAAAACTTTTTGTGATAATTTTCTTAATTAATATGAGTATATTAGCTACTATATTAATAAAATTTGTCAGAAATTTTTTCTTTAAATAACAGATATCTAATAATGATAATAGAATCAAATTTCAAAATTATAATTTATAATTTTTAAAATTGACTTTAGTAAAAAAGTTTTTTTGTCAATATTGATATAAAAATTAAATTACAGAAGTTTAGTTCTCCGTGTTTAATACTATTTTTTTAAATTAAATTAAATAGTGCGCGATTATTCATTTAATAAATAAAGTAATTAATTAAGTGAAAATATTTGTACAATATTATTTAATAATTTAAAAATTTGTACTTTCAATATTCTATACAAATAAGTAATTTATAAATATTGAAAAATTTGAACAGTTTGTTGGAATTTTAATTTTATTATAAATATTGATCAATTTTATTGCTTAATATAGTATAATAAAAGTATTAAAAACTTTTAGAGATTTGTTGAAAGACTTATTATAATTTGACTACGTTTGTCTTACTTATGTCGTATAATAATTATAGTAGTTAAAATATAAAATAAAATTTTACTTATAAATTAATTTAAAAAGTAAAATGTTATTAATTAATTAGTAATTAATTAGTAGTAATTGTATATAAAATAAAATTGTTTTTCATTCAACATTTAGAATAGGTAGTCTCTTTTTAGCGAAAATTATTTTTGTCTAAATTATAAAAATTAATTTTTCAGTTCATCACTATAACTCTGTTTCTAAATAGAAAATGTATAAATTTTATATTTTATTTTATTTTTTTTTTAATTTTATTGCATTTCATTAAAATATGAAACATAATAATGCTTTATAAAAATATATTCTCGTATTACTATTTATTTATCAAATATATTCACTCTTTAATAAAGTGTAATATCAGTTATATTAACTTTTTCACATTATTACATAAAAATATATTGTAAAAATAAAATAAGTAAAATAATTAAAAACCATCTAGTTTTATTACAATAGAAATCTTTTTTCATACTATATTGATGGTAATTGAGATTTTAGTGGATGACAGGTCATGAATGTTAAATTGTACGGTATTTTATGATTCATATAATTTTATTTGAACATAAAAAAGCAAATATTTTAGTAGCGCGAATTTGTATTAAATTTGAAGTTTACTGATAAAATTTGTTTTGTAATTAAAATTATGGAAATTTATTATAGGTAACAAAATGTATATTTTTATATGGAGCTTGATAGAATAGTCAAAACAATTTTATACTAAGCAATAAAATAATTTATCTGCAATAGAATAATACAAATTTTGATATCATTACTTTTATGGAATCTGTAAATTAATAGATTTTTGAGAATCTTCAAGTATCAAAAAAAAATTTTCAGAAAATTAAAAAAATTATTGAATCTCAGTTCGTATAAGTAAATGTTGATAGTAAATAAAAAATTAAAAATTTTTTTGCTATCGTTCCTTGTTTACATAATAATCACAGTACTTATAAAAAATACTATTTTTAATTTAATGATATAATGCATGCAGATTTCCTTAAAGAATGTTTTGTTAAATACAAAATATGATTTCTACCGGATAGTTTTTATTTGCATTGAAGTTGAAAAGAGAAATGAGTAAAAATAAATAACACGTATGAAAATCGAAAAAAAAAAGGTAAAATTGTCAAGAAAAGTTCTATTTTTATTAGCCGAAGGCAGTTGTAAATCGAATTGTACAAGCGATAACCGACAATGGAAGAAACGCCAGGACAACACGTCGTTAATGAAATATTGGCGCTTTAATATATAGATGCATTAAGCAATTTGTTTATTTAAATCAAGAGCAAGTGGTGAGTTGCGGTTCCGCGTAACGTCAAATCATTCGCGTCACAATTAGTTACTGAGCATTCACGTATACTTTAATACGAGATAATTAATAATAATATACTAATTGAACTCTTTTCAGCTTTAATATATTGGTATGCGTACACGATACAATATTAATTTTGGTTGGGTTGGGTTGAGGGGTGGGGGGGCGGGGTAACTGTAAGCGCATCGTTCTTTAATTCCTTATTTAAGAGCAGATATGAAGATGCGCTTTGGACCACTGTGCAAACAGGAGTCATACTGGAACTGGCCGATCGTTTCGGTATTTACACGTTGCGATATCGAGGCAATACTGAGGCGCGCCAGCAAGTATCCCTTAAGACCCCCTCAGGAGGTTATCTCGCATTACCGACAGACGAGGACTGATCGCTACGTTACTCTAGGGCTCGTCAATGAGTAAGTCCGTGCTTTTTCATGCTTTTCTTCGTCTCTTTCTTATCTCCACTCTCGACTTAGGTGCTCAAAGTGCTTTTTCGATCCAAAGAATAATCTTCACAAGCTCTTTCTTCAAAGTTTCGGGTATAATTTATAATAATTGCCGCTTATAATAATAAAAATAATAGCCCATAATTGAGAAAAACTGAATGTAACGTTGAAAGAATGTTTTCCTCTTCATAATTACAAATTAGTTATTTTTCAATGTCAATATATGCTTTATCAAATCTTAAAGTATTATTAGGCTTTCAACTCCTTTTAAACATTATTTGAACATTTGTTTTTATAATAATTATATATACCATATATGATAAATCGTTTATAATTAAACGTAGAATTTGTTTCGAGTATTTGTTGCATAAGCAGCATTATCTCTTTGAATATAGAAACATTAACAAATCAAGGCACATTATTTTCAAATATCATGTAAAACTTGATATTTTTCATTAAATGAAAACACTTTAAAGATATTTTCTTAAACTCTAATGTAGAAATACTTATTAATAATACTTTTCTTATAATGCTATGTCAAATAATTTCTTTCAAACGAACGGGTAATAAAGTTGCGATTTTCAACTAGATTTATAAGTAGAATTTTCTTTTATTTGACTTCTTAATTAGCATATGAAATATAAATACAAATACATAAATTTATGTAGTACATAATCACAAATTACGTGAGTTGACGCTATCGGTCATTAAAAATTAATCCAAAACAAATGCTTAAGAAATGCTTCTTACTGTACAATAAATCTCTTATCTTTGTGTAATGGAATCACATTTTTCAATTTCAATTGATTTATCACAAATGTATATATATAATGTTGTATTATATAATTTTTTTTTTAATGATTACAGCATAAAAATAAATTAATGAATAGTATTGTAAGAGTATTGATTATTGAAGTTGACTTATATAAATTTTAATTATCAAATAAATATTACGAAGTAAAATTGTGAGAAAAAATTACCAACGTACAGAAAGTTGTGTTTCAATTCAGTTATAAAGATTATCATTTAATTGAAATTAAATTAACATTGTTGTCCAATGATAAAGGAATACGAAGTAATAAGAAGCGGACTATAATATAATAACTTAGCTGCAAATCAAATTTTGTTATAACTCATTCTAAGAGCCCTTCTACGAAATTAGTCTCGGTGCACGTTAAAAAGAAAGGAAATATAAATTCAAGTCTTTTTCTAAGCAAGAAATACACGAAGCGCGTACACATTAATACAACGAAAACTTATATGAATATGTTGACGATGATAATATAAAAGGAAAAAACTAGGCAGGGCGTAACGTGGCAGAAATTGCGGACTTCCCTGACGCCGGAACTAATGGGGGCCAAAACCATCCTAGGTTTTTTTCCCGCGCTCAACGGCGTGACCGACGACTTCATCGATCTGATACGGAGCCGAAGAACCGGATGCAGCGTGATCGGATTCGAGGAACTCGCTTACAGAATGGGCCTCGAGAGTGAGTTTCAGGATAAGCGTAGTCTTTCTCCTCTGTAATAGCGACACTTTTTAGTGCTGTCGTCGTAATTGCGGTCAATGGGCTTCGCAATTACTTTTGCGATAATTTACAATTTTTCATTATCGACTTGTTATTTTGATTCAATGTCGCTCGCATACTGCATAATAAATTAAAATAGCAATACACTGAAACAATTGTCCTTATATGGTAATTTTTTATGTTGACAAATTTCATTTATATTTTTCAATTTAATGCTTGTTTTGTTTTTTAATTGACATTGTTAATCAATATCTTCTACTCTAGCTTTTACTCTGAGCATTTTTTATGTTAATGTTACTGCAGAATCAATTCGTTGCAATATAAAAATAAATAGGAATGTAATTTTTAAACATCACATATCACACTTTAAGAATTATCGCATTTAGAAAAAATGTTGTCTGGTTCTTTTATTTTGTTTGACTATTCTGTCAATGAATTTAATTGTTTGATTTTTATTATGATAATACAATTATGAAAAAGTCAACCACTTTTTTATTAGGTACATGTATGCTGATGCTTGGTAGGCACTTAGGGTTCCTAAAGCCAGACTCTGTCAGTACATTAACCAGTAGACTAGCGGAAGCAGTTAGAACGCACTTTTTGGCCTCGAGAGACGCTTTTTATGGTTTCCCTATGTGGAAACTATATGCCACGTCTGCTTATAAAAATTTAACAGACAGCGAAGAAACTATTTACAAGTAAGTTCATTAACTTTCTTAGCGCTTACGTAAGAATAAATTTAGGATTAAAATCAATAATCTATTTAATGACTTAAAAATTATGTCGATATGCAGATAACTTATCGTTGCAGATACTTCTTATGAATAACTGTAATAACATGAGTAAATAATTTGTTTGCGTACTATTTTAATATAAACGCTAATCAATAAGGTTTCACAATAAATATATTTAATGAATTTCTTTTGGATTTTTAAAATTTAATTTAATATTATTCGAATTAAACCTATATAATTTATTTTTTTTTTTATTAGTATAATTTCGGATTTAATTGATACAACGTTAAAAGAGCAACAAGAAAGCGCGAAAGATGAAAGTATCGAGGCAGTTTTTCTATCAATTTTAAGGGAAAAGGCCTTAGACATTCGGGACAAGAGGGCTGCTATTGTAGATTTCATCGCTGCAGGCATTCACACAGTAATTATTTATTTCTTTTAAACATTTCTCATACTTTCAGTCAAGTTTATTAATTTTATTATTAATTTTTAACGACATATTGTTCTTCTTGGTTCCATTATCATAAATATATGAAGAGGCAAATTTAGCACTTACACAATTTTTTTTAAAAATAATTAAACAATTAATAAGTAACAAAAAATATGCATTCTCCGTTGTTTATTTGATTTTTGAAAATCTCTTTCTAATTACATAAATGTATTTTAATAATTTTGAAATATCAATTTCAATAATCATAGAGAATATAAATTTATTATTTTTTTAAATAAATTTCATTTTATATTGAAAATGCGTATACTTTATTAATCATCATGTTTTCATTAGCAATTTTTATTTTCAAAAACGAAGCCAATACTTATTTCAGATTATATTTTATGGGACTTATAGGAATTATAGGACAATTTTTTTGATCCTTCGTTAATCTGATAATTTGATTATATTTCAAGTACAATTTTCAAATAAAAAAATGGTTTTTTGTATATATATATATATATATATATATATATTAAAAACGACCAATCTCACAACAATTTATTTTTTAACAAAAGCAATTCATTCAGGTAAAGTAAATGAATAAATAATAAGTACATATATTTCATTGATAATATATATTGTACCTTGAATATTTTACATTATCTAGTTTTTGATATAGAGTATAAAATAAAACTAAATTAAATTAAGATTAATTAATTTTAGGTAGGTAATACATTAGTATTTTTACTTCATACGGTTGGTAAAAATCAAAAAATTCAAAAACGCTTGCGGGAAGAAGCGGATTCCTTGGCGCCTCCACACTGCGATATCAATACAGAAGACTTGAAGAACGCAAAGTACATTCGAGCTTTCATCACAGAGGTATTCAGGTAAAATTACATCTAATAAGCATCGTTTAAGAATTACGTATATATTTAAAAAGTCTTGTTCAACTTATTAATTTTATATTTTTATCATTATAGTTAATTAGTTATTTAAAATATTTAGGTAAAATTACATCTAATGAGCTTCATTTATATATTAAGTATATATTTAAAAGGTCTTATTCAACTTGTTAATTTTATCTGTTTTTATTATAGTTTTGTTATATCACATTTAAATGTCAACTATAAAATTATTTTTTAACTCGAAATATTTTACAGTCTGTAAGAAATAAAGGAAAATTATTTTAAATAAATATCAAATTGATATTTAATTTTTGTATACAGGGCGTTGTTTATTACTAAAAATATTATAGATTCATTTATAAGCAATATATACACATACATTGCTCCTTGGTGAGTAGAATAAATAATAATTCGTGTAAAATTTGATCTGCAACTTTTCATCAATGATTTATGCTGAGGCTGATAAAAACTTGGCATCAAAGAGATGGAAAGAAAAAGAAATGAATAACATAAATACACGTAAATAAGCGCTAGGAACGAAGCACATGTGCCCCGCTGTGTCTCGTCGAGTCTGGTTTAGAAATGTAAGGAACATACTCTGGTCGTTGGAAATAAGAGGTGTGCTAAAAGAAAACAAAAGAAAAGGAGAAGAAAAAGGCATGAGTATGAGAGTAAGTGTACGACGAATGAGGGAAGGAGAAGAGGGAGTGGGAGGGTGAAGTGGACAAAAGAGCGAAAAAATCTGACTTTCGGTGCGAAAAAAGTCGCTCCTTGTATATGACCCTTTTATCTTCCGGTTTTATAGCTTGTCATCCCGCCCAGTTATGTCGCTCCTTCAGCGGCTCGCTCGGCTTTCTTCCTTAAAAGTTCGACGACTTCGCATTGAGCCAGGCATCTTGTCCATTCATCTCCTTGGGTATCTCAGGGAATTTCGGGTAGTCTGAAGAGTGTGACGTAATTATATTGCCTTCACGATCACGAGACACGACACACGCGAATCTTTCCTTTTTACTCAACTGTCAAAATTCTTACGAGAGGTAATGCTGCTTAAGACAAGAATAACTTTTCCTCTATATGCCGGATCTTTTACCTTTTTACAGCCACGAGTCCATGCGTTTCTTTACTTTTTTGTCTCCTAATGTCTGTTAAGAAATTGAATGAATATTAGCATTTTTCATCGTTCGGCAAATTCCATGATTTTAGTTAAGTAAATTTAAGTCGGTTTTTAATAAAATATTTTTTAATCACATATACAAGAAATTTTTTAATTATTTTTTTATTCTTACATATTTTATGCGCATAGTTAATAATAATTAAATACAATTAAATGGATCATTTGTCAATTCATCAACAAAACTAATTAGTACTTATTATTTATAAATATTTAAGAATGTTGGCAGTTGTGTATCTACAAACTTTTTAATCGATTGAGTCTATAAAATATGAAAATATGAATTTAAATAAATAAAAAATCGTGAAAGAAACTAAATACCCTTTTAAACAAAATTTATCATTCATATAAATTTAATTTTCGAAATACTTTTGTTAGGTTAGGAAATAAATAAGCAAGTTTACTGCGCTCAAAGAAAAGAAATTTTTAATATTAATTTTTTAAACATTACTCAGATTATGTTATAATTAATTTATTTTTTCATCAGATAATTAATGAATTTTTCAATTTTCACTTGTAGATTTAAATTTAAATTTAAACTTATTAAGAAGCTTGAAATAAGGTTAGCGTAATAATTAATATAATATTGTTATACAGAAAAACTCTAAAATTTTACATGATAATATTTAAAAATTATTATAACTTTTATTATATATTAATAATAATATATCTTTAAGTAATAGGAATTTATTTTTAATATTTATATATTTATTATATATTATTAAGATTAAAATAATAATATAGTAATAAATAATATAATATTTAATGAATAAAAATTATTTATATTTAAAAAAATGCTGTAGTTTAACAATAGAAGATAATATTTTAGTAAGTAAAATGTTTGTTATATTACGATATTTCTAACCTTATTAACTATAAGGAAAAATATATTTATTTTTTAATTTTAAATTATTCATATTTCACTTTGAATGTATTTGCTCAAATTTAATTATATATTTCTTTTTAATATTCAGTTTAATATATTTCCGCAGTAAATACTATGATTTTTTATCAATATTTTTATAAAACAAAATAGTACAATTACAAATTTAGATTCAATATGTAAGTACAAATATTTAATGTTTGAAATTTAAACACATGTTTGTAGGAATTGTTAACTTCTATCACATAAAAGCTCGAAAATATAATGCGATTTTTGATAAGGTAATAAAACTTTTATTTTCCTTGCCTTTGAAATAAATATGAAAATCATTATTTATTGATTGATATAATTTCAATTTATAAATGTATACATTTATATAATTGTATCAGTTAGTCATTGTTACGTTATTGCATAGTTCCAGTGTTACATTTTTTACAGCTCAATAATCCAATATAAGTAATAAGCCATTCAGAAACTATTAAAAAAAGGATGCGACTTTTCAACAGTAATTATCCTTTATTTTAAAATTTGATAATTACAATTTTATGTACTTATTATAGCTTTATGAATGCAATTATCATTTTAAAATTAATTAAAATTTTTAGTTCACTACTTTGTTAATAATTATTTTATTTACATTTTAATACACTAATTTTTATGAAATTAATTTTCAGTTAGATTTTTTTAAAAATTATTTGTAAAATAACTGTTTTTGTTTTATGAATAGTTAAAACTGTAAGAATTATATTTTATTTTTTATAATCATTTAAAAGTTATGAGTAGACATTATTTATAAATTCCCTAACTATACTCTTATATTTTTAAAAGATCAAAGGTTATTATTTTTAAATTTTAAAAAATATAGAGAATGTGTTATTAAGTAAATTTTATATACGATTTTAAATGTATAAATTAATTATAATAATTATACTCAATTATAAAATTGAATTTTTAATATTTATTCAAATTGTTTTATTATTAATTATCATAATATACATATAACGTTCTCATAAAAATTTTGTTTTCTTATTAATGTCATGTATTTTTTTATTATTTAATTTTCTATATCAAACAAGTTTTTGATAATGAATTGTGCGAGCTACACATATGTATTTTCGATGCCATATTTTTTATATTTTTCATCTCTATAATAACAGTTGTTTTTCAATCTCTTAAAGTATATTAAGTTTTATTAAATTTCAATTATATTTACCTTATATCGAAATTAAAAACTTATTATAATTCTTAAAAAAAAAAAAAAATAAAATAAAATATGGAACTTTAAATTATTTATTTTAAATGTTTTATCCAAGCAACTAACAATATTTTTCAAAAGTAAAAAAATTTAATTTTTATATACTGATTATTGGAATAAAAATTTGAAATATATTGAAAATATTTCTTAAATAGCTTAAAATTTATGTTTATATGAATACGCGTATAGAGTAATCTATTCAAGGGAGTTTTCAGAGCTTGAATTGAAAAGGAACAAATAATATAATATATTGTCATTAATCTAAATTCAATTCATAATTGTTAAAATTTTTAAATTTCATCATTATGTATTTGCATGTATTTTTAATGGTTAAAAAAGTATTTATTTTCCACCAAATTTTTAACATATATATTAGTATCATTTCTCTTTCAATAAGCGAACTACCTAAATACTGCGAAAGTAAAATTAGGCTTTTATTATTATTTATTTTCAGATTGCTACCAACGGCACCGTGTATCGCTCGCATTTTGGAGGAGTCCGTCGAAGTCAGCGGCTATCATCTCAAAGCAGGCGTAAGTTTTCAATCTTTCTATTTAAATCGTGCATACGATTCTTTCATCTCTTTAGACAAAATAATAGTGTATGGAACAGAAAAAATATGCCTTCACAGACAGTGGTATTGTTGCACACGTGGATATCCGGACTGGACGAAGCGAATTTCAAAGATGCCGATAAGTGCATACCGGAGAGGTGGCTGAATGCTGAGAATTATGAGCCTCACTCACCGCTTCTTGTCGCGCCCTTTGGCTTTGGTCGGAGAATCTGCCCAGGAAAACGATTTGTCGAGCAAGCCCTTCAGCTCATGGTCGCCAAGGTTACCGTCTTTTTTGTTTGTTTGAAAACAGAGATTATTCAATATAACATTTGAAATAGTTTCAAGTACTACTAGTGTGAATATCATTTCATACTGTTGTTACTTATAATTAATATTTTTAACAATTATAACATCATTTTCTATACAATGGATATTTGCTTTTTAATGCATATGTACAATTATGTGAAAGATATTAATCAGTACTTTAAATTTTCATGTGTATCGCTATCAGAACATTTCTTTAATTTCATTCATAATTTTTTACAATAATTTAAATATTTATATTATAATAAAATTAATAAATAATTAAAAATATTAATTACAATTTCTACTGGAAGAATGATTTCATTTAACTTGGTCAGATAATTAACTATTGTTAAAATTATATACAGCCAAGTTGCTAATTAATATTAATGAAACTTTTATATTTAAAATTCAATCTAATCGATAAGTCATATTAGTAAGTATGTTTTATTCTAGATTGTCCGTGAATTCGAAATAGTGGCGGATGAAGAAATGGTTTTGCAGTTCGAATACATAATGGCGCCGAAGGGTCCGGTGACGCTTGCCTTCCGCGATCGAGTCGATGCGACGTGAAAGGGTAAATCCGACGATTATGAGAGTAATTATCATGAACCGATACGGCCGAAAAAGAAACAGAAAAAAGAGAAATTCAAACACTAGAGAATGATAGAACAAAAGAGGTGGGGATCAAGAGAGTGCAAGCAATAAGGGAAGAAGGAATAAAGTAAACGTGAGTGGGAAAAAAGAAATAGAGAAAGACAGGATTCTAAAAAACGCGCTCAACAGATCGTCTGGGAGAACTCGAAGAATTCCAGAGTGTGAATCTTCACCATCTGGCTTTTATTCTTTTCTACCTTTTTCACACGATACTTATTTATAAAAGCATTTGTTTTTCATATGTGTACATCATTTTAGTTAGAAATTTTTTTAACTCGTCAAATATGGATTCGTAGCTCATCCAAAATATTTTTTGATATATTTATTATTGCTAGTATTAAAATGCTCACTATTATATTTGCTGTATGTGAAAATATACCATATTTGCGTCGATATGGATATCTCGATGCGTACACAATATATTAGAAAATATATTTGTCAATGTCTTATACATAGTATGTCCTTTTTATCGGAATCATTTAAAGAACGAATGAAGAAAATAATAAAATCTAAATCGTACAATTGCTTAGTCATTTTATAAACGTGCATGTAAATCGTGTCACGTATTTTTCCGTTTGCTGTTCGTCATATAATGCAATTGGATATTTATGTGAGGATTTTTTCAATGTGCAGAGCTGTTTCACTGGACGAAGAATGTGCTCTGTGTGTATTCTACGTGCATTATCGATTAACCGTAATTAGCAGTGATATAATTTGAGGTAATCGATCGATCGTACGACTGTAATCATGGTGTTACGATTCATGAATGAATGAATGAGTGTGTAAATACGAGGATCAATTGTAAATTATTATATATAGAATGTATACGGGAAATACACGAAATAAATAGGATGTATTCCTTCGGAACGGTATTATGTACAGGCTAATACTATATTAAGCCTACTTATATTAAGCTCTATTTTATTCCTTTTAAAGTTACAGTATATATGCATATTTTGATACTAAAATATAAAAAATATTGCACTATCTAG
The DNA here is from genome assembly GCA_030522565.1 of Ceratosolen corneri. Lineage (NCBI taxonomy): Eukaryota > Metazoa > Arthropoda > Insecta > Hymenoptera > Agaonidae > Ceratosolen > Ceratosolen corneri. The sequence continues at coordinate 20,286 of JAPYYT010002104.1, forward strand.
CGATATTTCATATATATCTCGATTAGATATAAATATGCTTAAACCATTTATGTCTGATATTTATTTCATTGGTATGGACCAATTGTATTGTATTTCAATAAAAATGCTTTTCGTAAAAGCATATACGGCAATTTGTTACGTTAATACGCTATTTTTTAGTTGTAAAATAGAGCTATTTTAATAAAACAAAAAAATGCAATCACCTTTTAGATACGAAGCAACTTTCGAAAAATATTTTATTGTTAAATCAATATATAGTTACAGAATAATGTCGATATATATATATATATATATATATATATATATATATATATATATATATATATTTTATAATGTATTT
>JAPYYT010002105.1:0-41661 GCA_030522565.1 Ceratosolen corneri
ATATATATATATATATATATATATATATATATATATATATAATCTATAAAAACTCATTATATCTTCAAAATTCAACAGACTGGAAACCATAGAAAACACGTTTTTCGTTCGTTCTTTCGTATTAATCCTAGATAGGTTTTTGAAAAAATTTGAAACTATTTATGGATTAATTCGAAAAGTTCTATACTAAATATACAAGCGCATAATATAAATTGTATTTTAAATCTGTCGTATAGATTTTACGTATAGAAAAATTTTATATATAATTCTAATTAATTAACAAAGTTTTTATTTATAATTTTCATAAACACAGAAATCATTATTCATATTTTTGAAATATATGAGTGAGTATTAAATATGTATATTATTTCTATTTACCTTAAACTAATGGAGTAGATTTATACCTTCTAAGTATCTATATATCTTGATAAATACTTCTGTAAGCATCGGAAATACTAATGAATAATTTGAAAATATTTAGTGCTGGAAAAAGTATACAAACCATGTTTTATTGTAATAAACAAAGTGCTTCTAATTTCAAGCACATTCATACAAGATTGATTTTGTCTACAAAAATCAAAACATACCGAAAATAAATTTTATAAATTATTGCGATCATGAACAAAATGATTCTAAACCTGCCTTCCCTCCTTCACGCGAAACTCATTCTACCGTCGTCTCTCTCTTTCTCATATCCTTTATTTTATTTTACTGTCTCATTTCTTTTATTCCCTCCTTCAGTTATTTCTCTTTTCGTATTCATAGGTAAGTGTATTTTAGAAAAATTGGTTTTCATTACGATTATTTTTGTTTTGATTATCACCTTAATTACTCAGTCTTTTTTCCTTCGTCAGTCGTGTGCACTTGTCGTATCAAATTTGGATGACTTCGTTGGAAAATTTAACCTTGCTTGTCTTACTGATAAGTAGAAATATAGAGATTGGACAGTGTAGAAAGTGAAAAAAACGTCTAGCAGAAGCAAGAATATGGTTATTCACTCGTTCGCTTTTCGATATTCCCTAAAGCTTCTTTTCATTTATTAATGAACTTTAATTTTTTAGAATGTCTTAATCAAGGTACAAAAATATTGCTGATACATAAAATATAAAATATCATGTTAAATGCTCGTTTTAATTAAGATAACAAAATATCTTGTGTTAAGTAGTTATATATTTTTATTTAATGTAACTGATTATATACATAATCGTTGAGGTCTGAAAAATTAAAAATAGTTTTAATTAGAATTTAATAATATAGCATTACGCTATTACGATTAAATTCTTCAATTTTTCATTTATATATTTCATTATATTGATTTTAAATTCATGAGTTGAACTTCCTTGGAGAAAATACAGTTATTATTGGTACTCAAATGATCGGTACATTGAGAGTAATATACCGTTCACTGTAAATTGCATTTACGCATTATAAATAAGATCTTCATTGTTAACTTTTAGTAAACTAATTAATGCCAATATTTAATAACTTATAGTTATTCAAATAGTTGTGTAATTAAAATAAATTAAATGTTTCAATTTTTTTTTATATAACAATTTATTATGTAACAATCTATAATCTGTACAGTAAAGTAGCACAGTTTAAGAGCTAAAATGATATATAAATGAAAGCAACATGCGTGGTGTAAGATGATATAATATAATATTGTTTAAAAGTATGTAAGTTAATAATAATATATCATAGTAATTTTCTTTATTACATGTCTTATATATTATTTTGAATAATATATAGGGATCAGTATATATATTTTCAATTGAATATATAAGGTGGGAATAATAATTTATTTACATTTACTTGTATTCTTACTCACGCTGAAGAATAAACAGAAAAAATAAGTAATACTAAAATTAATTTAAGAATAGTTCTTTTTGTATAAAACTTTAAGCGTACGTAATTGAAGCTCTGAATTATTGAAATGCGAAATATCCTATAAAATACGGAATTAATTGGGTTAATACAAGGTAAAGCTTATTATAGAAAAAGAAGAATAAGGTATCTATAAACAATATTAGTAATTAGTATTCAAAACAGAATGAAGCAATAATTAATTCAAGGAAACATTTAGCTTGATTCGCGCAATATTCGTCTTTTAATATTCAGCTGTGAAATAGCTTTTACTAATTATTCATCGAGTTCATGATAATTTAATCGCAATGAAGCGGTCGTTCGGCATCGGGCATCAATATATTTTACATCAACCGTCCAAGACACAAGAGTAACCTACTCATTACAAAGGAAGAGCGTCAAATTAATAGATTAAACTTTCAGTATTAAAGGCAGCGGAATTGACAGTAACAAAACAATAAAATTATGAAAAAGTTATTTAAATTAAGTGCGCGTACAATCGGAAGCGACCATAAAGAGATAGACATAAAGCGGTGAGAATACGACGCTGGCCTCCTTTAGAAATCTAGTCGCGAGTCGGGCTTTGTGCCAATCTGGCGGTCCTCGTCCTCCTGTTCCTCTCCCCTTTCCCGCCTATGCCGCCGGCAGGCCGACAAAGGCGCCGGGATAAGTCTAGCGCGCGTGGAATAACAATTGAACAGTCGAATGCCACAAAAGATATATCCGAATTCATGCGCTGCCCGAAGTTACGGACGCGTCCTCGGGAGAAGCTCTTCAGTAAACCATCTCCGACGGAATACGGAATGCGAGCTTTTCGTCTTCTTTTGTCTCCGATCACCATTTTCGACACCTGCGACTCTCGTACTCCGCGAATATGATGGATACTTGTTTTTACTATTTACTCGCTTTTTTTTAAAAAAAATTAATCAAATGGATGATTCTTTTAAAATATGCACGATTGAATCATATATATATATATATATATATATATGAAATTGAAAAAATACATTTATATTCTAAGTATTTTTACTGTTGTACAATTAGTTTTTGTTTTTAATCATTAGCTGATATGTCATGATTTTAGGTTTCAAATATTTCTTGTTGTATTTTTATGGAAAATATTAAGAAGAATATAATGATAATAATATATATAAATTAATATATATTAATAAGAATATATTATAAAGAATATAATGCACCCTTATTAAGAAGAATATGAATTTGTTATTGTTTAATAGGTTACTCGTGTATACTTGTGACAATGTAATTAATATATTTACTGTATATAAAAGTAGATAATTATTGATTGTTATTAATTAAGTTATTAATTATTATATAGTTGTCATTAATTAATTATTAATTAACAATGAGATTTTACTTTTGGAAATTTAAAAAATTTTTTTAAACATTTATGTATCCGAAATTCACAAATAATCCTTAGTGGATGTTTCCAATATAATTTTCCAAAAGTATTCCTAGTATCGTTAATAAATTATTTATTAATTAGTTAATATAAAACTTCAATTATGTTTATTTCATTATTACTAAAATATTATATATTAATGCAGTAATTGAAAAATAATTATTCTTTAATTTTAAATGTTTTGTTGACGGTTTAACTTATTTAATCTGTAATTTTTAATTAATATTTTTTTCTACAAGTATTTACAAGAATATATATATATTCAGTTATAAACAGATAAACGAAATGCATATGTGCACTGCAAATAATACATAATTTATCATCATTCAAAGACAGGAAACAAAAATAAAAGTAATTAGAATAAAATTTTTATTTTTTTTCTAACTTAATATATTTATTTTAATTTTTATAATATATATATATATATATATATATATATAGAGAGAGAGAGAGAGAGAGAGAGAGAGGGACAGATAAAAGGAGAGAAAGTACATAAAATGAGAATTAAAATTTCTAAAAACTTTATTATAAAAATTAAAACAAATAAACTAAGTTAGAAAAACATGTTGTCGTTCTTATAACATTTATATGATATATCAACGAAATTAGAGAAATTCTGTATATTTTATAAACAATTTTTCAATGCCGGATAAATGCCTTCACCTTAAATTTAACTTTCAATCAAAACTTAAAGTATCAAAAAACGGTCATAAAATTTTTATATTATCTTGTCATTGGTAATAAAGTCCTTTCGCAATAGAACATTTCAAATATGGATATTTTCCTTTTGGAATTTCAATGATGGGAATCGATAGTGAGTAACATTTCCGTGACGATTATGCAATTTATCGGAAAGCAATGTCGACATCAATAAATTGACGTTGTTTACTATTGATCTCTTATTATGGATGCTTTAATTGCCTTTTGATAATTTTATCAGCACTCTATATAAGTCAGACTACGCTAATTTCATTTATATCTATGCGTGTCACATTATAAAAAACGTATTTTTAGTCAATATTATTAAACTAAATTTAAGCTCCAACTTCTATTCATATTTAAAATTATATTTTTGCCCTATGCTAAATTGTACTATCATAAGAGTATTATAAATTTGCTAAGTAAGTACTCGAAGTCTTCGCGAGTTATAATATAACTTATTATTCAAAATTGATTTACTTACTTTGATGAAATAATAATTTTTCTTGTAACATTAAGAAATTAATTATTATACGACAAAAGTCGCATAATATATATATATTATAAATGACCGATAAAAATATTAATTTTAAATGTCATAGTGTAGTATAACCACATATTTTTCCATAGTAAAATTCGTTATTTCTTTTAAAAACATAAAAATACACGAGAATTTTACAATATTTACTTTAAAGTCGGTTACAACTAATTATAGACGCAAACATAAATTAAAGTATACCACAAGATTAAAGTAAATAAAACCACACGCTGATAAAGACGTATTGTAGTTTTGATTAAAAATATTATGTGTAACTATATTAAGCAAATAATCTTTCAAATTTACACGTAGAATATAATTAGATTTTTTAAAAGTAATTTACGTCAGCTCCATTATCAAAGTTACAAATTAAAATTTTTCTCGAATATATTCATAAAGCAAAATACAAAAGTTATTGATTCAGTTTAATTAAGCTAATATACATGTACATGGAAGCTATTGAGATAGTTTTGTAATGAAATAATCATAATCCTCATAAATGACCCTGTTTTATACAAAAAAGTACATTACTTGAAAATCAAGTGGTAATTTAAACATTCACAAATCAATATCTCAGATGTAAAAAGTAAAATTATAAGTTCTCCAGTTGAATAAATTCATCTCTCTATATTCTACCAGTCATAAAATTTGTGCAAAATTCAGAATAAAAAGATATACGTTCTTTCATTATTCAGTAAATAAAATTTTGATTTCCATTGAGTTTTACAATGTTCGCCGCCACTACGATAACCATAAAACTTATGCTCTGTTTTTTATTAACACAAAATATAATAGACTTTTCTCAATAATTTCCACATTCGACCTGATTCCTCCTTTACTGGTTTTTTCTAACCCGAATCTATGCCTTTACAGGAATAGGTACAGGAAACAGGCTAAAGGGTGGTTGACGATATCTAACGTGCATGTGGATATATATATGTGACACGTTGAACATCGGTTGGAGGATCCTTACCGGTAAACTATGAAGCAAAATCGATTTCCGGCTGCGCAGATTATATTGGCACATGTCACAGCGCGGTCGTAGTGAGTAGTCAACCAAGTCCACCGGGTCACAGCTTCGGATGCCTTTGAACTGGAAGACAGGATACGCGTCGAAAAGGGAGGAACAACGATGACGTCCATTCCGTTGTGTCAAACGATGAATGCATGTGGGCATATTCGCAATGTGACGTGCAAATTGCCTTTCTTTTTACACAGTCGTATATGATCAAATTGAGATGCATTTCTTTAATAGGCAATTTCATTTTTGATAATTTATTATTTATAACCTAATATTTATTTCCTAATAATTATTTATTTTCCATGGCGAATATGTACCTAATTCAGATGGAGTAAAATGAAAATTGTTTAATCGAAATGATTATTAAAATTGTTTACTTCGAATTAAATAATCGCAATTTATAAAAAAAAAAGAAAGAACTTATCCTTTGACAAAAGTAGAATGACAGAATAAAATATTATTTTACCTTTAAAGTAATAATTGGATGTTTATATCGTACAATGTAATGTATCAAGCAGAATCTTGATTTAAATGAAACGTGATTTTTTAACTTTTTCATCATAATAATAATAATTTTTTTTATATGGCTTAAATTCATAGTATTTCAGTATGATATTTAGAAATTATAACAAAAATATGCAATATTGTATAAAAATACATCCATCATTATTATATAGAAAAAATTGTTAATTAAATATGATTTTTATTACTATACAATTATTACATTTATGTATGCATCCATATATGCAGATTCTTTTAATTTGTTTGTGGATCATAGTACAACAATAATACTAAACAGTTACAAAAATTACTAATAAAAAGGATAAGATTTTTGTTATGAATTCAATTTAATAACTATTTTGATAATCAAATGGATACTATAAGTGACACTAATATTTAAAAACATTACTTTTTCTCATTTTATATATATTTATATGTATAACAGAAACTAATTCGTGATTAAACCCAGAATTTTATTTGCTATATACAGCAAACAGATTTTTATTATTAAAAGAGAATAGAATATAAGAATATTGTTAATATTTTCAAAAGGTTTTACTTTATACTTATAATACTAATTTTGAAATAACTATAGAGATAGTTACAATACTTATTATAATTGACATAATTGACATGACGTTCATATATATATAAATTATATTAATTACGTCTCTCTAGAACACTATAAATATTAATTTATTGCAATGAGAAAAATAATGAAGTTATATAAATATGTGTGAATATGTATAATGAAAATAATTCTATTGTATTCCATAGCTCCAATATAGTTAATTCCATAGTTCATTTTACTTAAATATAGAGAATATATTATTCCAAACATATTATTTGTAATTTGAAGATTGAGAGCCATCTTAGTATGAAAAATATCCCTGTCCAAGTAATTTTTCTGAATAACCTGTACTAATGAAAAAAATCTTTACATCCCAATAAAATTTTGTTATCCACGTATGTCTTTTAACGCCACGTATCTTAAGGTTACAAATATCTTGTAGTATTGAACGATACATTATTTCTAAGATAAGTGATAAATTCTCTCTTAAGAACAATTTCGAGGCAAATTATAAATCTAATTAACGTGTATCGTTAATTGTGGTTGGCACCTAGATATTATAGATATATTATGCAAAAAATAGGATTGAAGTATTGAAAAGGGTGTGCATATATACGTACTTATACTTTTTAATCAAAGTACAATTTTACATATGACATTGCCGAGCTGATGTACCAGTTATGAGACTTAACTTCAACTATGTGAGAAAAAGTATTTTCCCTCACAAGTAGTTTTAGTAAGGGTGTTGGTACAAGAAGAAAACGAAAGAGAAAGTCTAATCTGAATGTGAATATTCGATTACACAGGAGCTCAAGGACTCGATTTAACTGACTTCTATCAAACGCTGCGATAGGCTTTGCTCAGCCCGCGTAGTAAACCAACTGTTGCTTTATGCGTGGAAAACTAGTTTATCTGTGCATATACGTTCATAAGTACATAAATGGTACAAGTAAACTAAAAAAAGAGATTATATTATATATTTAGGGAAATATTAAAAATCGGCTTTGTGCTATGATTATATTGCGCAATATACCTTGCACTTTAGATATTTATGATACACGATAAACTATAAAATTTATAGGATAGAATAATACACTGTGATGCACGAATTACATATCGAATTATAATATGTATTCATGCTATACGGTTATCCTCTCATTGTAATAGCTTGCATAATATAATATTTTATATAATTAATTATTTCATAAAAATTGTTAATTTTAAATTATTTTACTAAATTTTTAATTGGTTATAATGAATAAAATAGAGGCTTCATTTTGCTGAGTACACCAGTATCATGCATTCTACATAGTTTTGTTTCAAATATTATCATTGCTTTTAATATTTCGATGAATTTATTCACGCACTTCAATTGTACTTTATTATGCTTACTTTGTAATAGATATTAGTTAATTTTATATTATAATATAATTTAAAACTTTGATCAAAGAAAAAAAACCATTAAGAATCAAAAACACTTATGATATATATATATATATATACCCTTATTGTACGGAAGGAAGACCAGTAGATAAATTGTATACTAACTAACAAGCTTACCTTCTAAATGCTAGCGTATTACAATAACATTTTAGCAGAAGTCATTTATTGAATAATATAGTGATCTACAATACTAGCTGACTGGTATCTTCCAAATATTCTGGTGTATAAAACGTACAGTTCTTAATGTATAAAGATACGGGCTGCTATAAATTCACAGAAATGCAATTGAATTATATAAAAGTAGAGATGGATTTATTTTCATTAATTCTTATTTTTATTTCTATTGGATCTTATTTTTTCAAGTTTTATAGTAATTTAATTTTATAAAATATAAATAGATTTTGAATTTCTTTGAGACATATTACTATTAAAAAATTTTCTGTTATTGAAGTTATTAACAACTTATTATTTACGTGAATAAACTTAGAGTTTCAATTAAAAATTTTGATGTGACTTTAACTTAAATTGAAACTGTAATGAATTTCTCGGCTTTGTAAGATTTTATGAAGAATTTTATTTGAGATTTTTAATAATTCTATTTTTGCAAATATATTATTTAATATAAATAGCATAAGTATCAAGCATTATGGTAAATTTTTATTATTTTATTTAAAATGAAACGAGTTACGTTTCAAATTACATTATTATGAAATATTATATAATTACAAATTATATATAATAAAAACTGATCAACTAATTACAGCAGTAGTAGTTTTATACTACTTTTTACAAACTGTTTATTATAATATTTATAATATTAATAATATTTATAGTGTACCTGTATATTTTTAATAAATATATTTTCATATTAATATAGCTAGAGTATGTTATTTCAATATTTATAAAAATTTATACGTATTCATATGCACACACACATATAAATCTAAAGTATTTATCAAAATACTTCATCTTGAAAGTGACAAAAATGAAACTAAATTTTCAAGTGCGTTATTGGCATAATGTATTTTATAAAATAATTAATCTATTAAAACAATCTTCATTCTGAGCATATTTTATGACGTATTAATTTGATAAAATTCCAACAAGCTGGGAAATTGAGCAAAATCTCTCGCACATGCGCAACGTATTCGAAATATAATCAGTGTAGGAATTACTACGTACTTAATCATAACGAAGTGGACATAAAGAAATATATACTAAAATTTATACGTATTTCGTTGCTATATTTTCCGTTACAATATATAATTTGATTTGTTTTCAAAAATAACTTTTTAGGAAAATTATAGAGCGCTGTAAAGATCTCAATGATATATTTCTATATTTGGATACGAATCATTTTTGTTCATAGAAATTATTTCATTTCTGAACTTTGAGTTCTTAATACACATCAAATACGGCCGATATGGAATATCGCTATTTTCATTAAATTTATATAGTTTGTACAATGAATAGTACGGTATCACGATTAATGCGAATTTCAAAACTTTGTAAGCAGATATATAATGCTAATGACAGTCTAGGAAATTTATTATATATGTATAATGGGTTTTAAAAATATTTATTTAACTAGTTACACAGTGTATCTAAGTATTTGCAATTTGTCGACACCAATGATTTCTCTTCAATATTGTTTTTGAGTTTACGTTGACTTTAATATTTCAATTTTTATAATCTTGCCTAATCACTTGATCTATATAAATTTCAAAAACAAATATCTGTGTTCAAACAATTTTTGTCAATTCGTAAATAATCATAAGAAAAAAAATTTAAAACGATTTGCTTTTTTAAATATATGGACTAAATTAATTTAAATAAAACATACATAAATCTGTATTTCATTTTCCATTTTTTATTTTGCAATATACTTTCGAAAACTATATTAATAAAATGACAACGTATTTAGATTAATAATTTAAAATTGATTTATGATTTTACGGAATTAAAATTCTGCTTCTGATAATTTAAATCTGGACGATATGAACAATAATAAAAATTCATGTAATTTCATTTAATAAATAAACCTATTAATTTACGAATAAATTCAATTTTTTTAAACTTTTGTATAATGCTTTAAGAATATTATATATTTCATAGAAAGACATTATACATTATAAGTAAATTATTAATTATTTTTTATGAATAGTCTTTACATTGATAACATTGTTCTTTCGTTTATGATTATTAACAATGTAACTTTGATTCAAATGTATTCTAAGAGTACATAAAGAAACAGTAATAAAAACTTTATAAGTCAGTTTATTTATTATTGTTATTATTATTATTATTATTATTTTTATCATTATTGTTATTATTATTACATAGATTGTTATTAATAACTACTTTTTTTATATATAATTATGTAATCACTATAACTTATATTCTATAAGCTTGCAATATTTCGCTTATGGAAACAGTTAAAAGACATTCAAACAAAATCAAATCCATTTAATAGTATTTTATGTATCTGCAGTTTGCTTAGCAAGGGCAAAGCAATAAAGAATAAAAAAAAGAAAGGAAAACAATTGAAAATAAATTTAGTTAGATAAATAAAGGTCACTATACTACTACATGTTTAGCCAAAATATGAGTGAATAAAAACAAAGTTCCTAGAGGGGTGTTGGGTCCCCCGTATCTTTAATTTCCGCGCAGCCCTCGGCGATCCTCGACTCCTCTGAAGCCCCCGTCATTTTCTTGAAAAGAGACACACTGCCTCCCTTTCTTAGTTCTCTTTTCCGCGAAATGGAAATAATCGAATATGCGGTGAGATATCGAATATATCGAATATTTTTGGGTGTCGCTAGACGGCGTCGCTCCAAAGACCCGCGAGGGGAGTTAGCACTCCCCGCTGAGCTTGAGTTACGCGAACAAAGCCACCGTCGACTATATATGACCAACATAAATAATTGGAAAAATGCTTTCTCTGCGCACCAATAGTTAAACGTTCATTTTCAAACGTCTATCACTCAAACTTGACTCCTAAACTCTCGCTCGTGTTGTAAAATCGTGCGAAAATAATACTCAGCCATACTTTTTAATAAATTTTTATGAAAGAGCATACTGAAGGTAATAATTGCACGGCTTAAGAATTCCGAGTGCTAATATCAGATACCTGTAGGCATGTGTGTGGACTTGTGAAATTATTTGGTTAAATTATTAACTCACTTACCCATATTTTTTCTCCAATAAAACTGTACATTTTAGAAAGTGTTTGCCTCTACCTCATATCTTTGTAAATTTACAAAAACTATTATTTTATTATATTACATTTTTACTAGAATGAAAAACTGCCTTTAGGAATAGAGATTCGTATCATGTGATGAAATGTTTGCCAAAGCAACTGTCTACTTTGAAATGATTTGAATAAATTATACCGTGCGATTGAAATAAAAATCTTCTGAACACTTACTGAGTATGTAGGCTTCAAAAAAGCTTAAACTAAGGCATAAAAATTTATTTTTTCTTACATAATTGACTACATTATTCTTTTATTAATTTATTGAATTGATCTCCCGTGTAAAATATAGGAATATTATAAATATAGGAATATAGGAATATATATAAATATAGGACTACTATAAAATAAAATAAGTACGAACACGTTTTTCTACGAATATGATAAAGTGAAAGGAAAATAGGTAATTTTAATAAAACATTGAAAGCTCTAGATGTAAAAATATAAAAATGAATATCTGAAATAAAATTCAAATATTTTTTGACAAATCACAGGCATAACAATATATTTTTAATTTAAGAGGTTATAAACAAAATATATGCACAACTCAATATAGCATTCGTCAACGATACTTTAAATAAATTATTTTTCGGTGGCGGCTGTACAATTTTTTATTCGGATATTAAAAATATTTTTTAATTTTTTGCGAAAACTGAGAAATTTAATAAATGTTCCGGAAAAAAATAAAGTATTACACATACTATATTAAATGACAATGAGTCAATAAATTATTTGATTGAAAAAGAGTACGGGCCAGCCTGAGAGAGGTTATATAAGAAAAAGCACGTTTTATCTTTGTTTAAAAAAATCAGAATGTAAATTCGTTTAATTAAGGCGTACCTGAGCGAATAAAAATGGTCTGCAATCGTCGAAGCTCAAAGAGCGCCGAAATTAAACACTCGAGCTCACTGAGACATCCATTAATTACGCGACGATTAATTCAAAAGCGCAATTTTCCGAGCCAAGGAGGAGCGAGGCATGATTAACTCCTGAGATTAGAATTACAATAAGAGGTGAAAATAGCTCAGTGAAATAATTACATATATATAAAGAGAGACAAAGAGTAGGAATGGCATTAGTCTACGATTTCTTTTTCATCTCGTTTCGCACTCGCTCACTAAATACCAAAAATCGCGAGTGCTCAGCAACATCTGGCAAAATGAAAAGTTTAAATTAACGGAAAGTCCTGAGACGCATTCAGCCTCTATCTGCCTATACATCTGTCGCTCCCCTACCAAATCTGTTAAAGATGATTTAAGTCGGTAAGAAAAGACATGATGTATCGCAAGTCCTTTGTTGTATCTAGTAGGGCACGAATCCCACGGAACGATGTCTATTAGCGTAGAAAAATCTACTTTTTATCCTGAGTGATTTTAACATAATGAAAAAGGCATAAATAGCAGATTGGAGGTAAATTATTAACTATACAGCAGGAAAGTGTGTTATGCAATAGGTGAAATGAACCCAACTGATTATTATTTCCAGTTCTAAGCTACCGAGCTACATTATTATTTACCATCTAATTTATTTGATCTGAAATATAGATAATGAACAATGATACACTTGATTATGATAATCACAGATAACACTTTTACAGATTGTTTTTAGAAACTTTATTTATGAAAATGATTTAATATCAGTCATAGTTACAGCCTATTTTCATGCACAATTTGATGATCAAATTATTCACTTTAACTATATAATAATATAAGATAAGGATAAAAAATAGCACTTGAATGTGCCTAAAATTATATAACATGCAGCTAGCATGTGCAACTAACCAAATTATTGCTTCGGCATAAATTCAAATTTTCTTGTAGAATATCACTACTTTTTAACCATATATAGAATCAATTATATATTTGAAATCAACAGTATAAACGAATGAGATGAAGTTAGTAAAGCTTTGATATTTGGAATATTATAAATTTGGAATGAAAATTGAGGTGATTACAATTAAAAATAGGGAAATATGATGTTTGATTATTGATAAATGTTTGAATGTCAATCGGATTACATAGCATTATTTAATAAATCGATGATAATATTTAATATTTAAAAATAACATTAAAAATATATTTTATAAAAAATATCTATAAAATATCTGTAAAATATCTATAAAAAGTTATTCATAAATGAATTTAAATACACATCATAAATGTACTTTTTTTCGTTTTCATTTGCAATAAAATAATTAAGAATGAAGTTTTTATATATGAATCTTTACCAATTGATAATTTATTATTATACAACTATTAATATGTATGAAGTATATAATTATATATTAATTAGTATTGAGTAATATATTAATGAAGTAGTATTAAATATTTTATGCTTGAAAAAAAAACTCCTTTAGATAAATAACCTTTACCTGAAATATTTTTAATTTAATTAACATCGAAGCAGTTTAATTCCTCGAATTTGTCGTGTAAACTTTGCGCTCCTATTTCCTCTTCGTTGTCGAGCTGGAGGTGCGACAATGGAAAAAAGGCATGTGTCGATAATAAGCAGAGGAAAAACGAATAGAAACATGATGCGATATTTCTCCTTCTCCACTGACACTTCCACCCCTTACGTAACAATTTTTACTGGCATCGTAAAAAAAACCGCGGAAGCCGTGAAGAGCCAGTCTTCTCCAAATTAAGAACGAGAAATTAGTAAGAACAAGAGCAACAAGATATAATTAAAGAATCGATACAGTGTTTATTATATATATAATAAAATAATTCTTTTATCTTGTCTTTCATATTTATAATCTTTGACAAGGGAGTTTATTTAAGTTCGTGGTTATTATTGCTGAAAGCGGGAATTTCTTAAATAAAAGATTCTTATATGAGATAAGAATCATCACGACTATTTATTTAAGTGATTGGCTATTCTCGACTTGCAATAAGTCTTAAATAAGCATCATCCATATAATATTCGCAAGATTAAATAAATATCGACCAGCTTCAAGACACACCTACTCAACTTTGGTTTATTTCAACTTTGGTTTATTTGTTAACGTTTTATCTTTTCATTTATTATTATCAATAAATTCACCACGGATTATATTTTTTCATTAATTTGCACTGCTTTTATATTTGTTTAGATAGCCCTCACCATCCACACACAGGAATTATTTTCGCAACAGAATACTTCAATAAAAGGAAGTATCTCAAACTATACAGTCAATACATTAATAAAAGAAAATTATAAATATTACGGCCGTAATTGTTTTAATCAAAGAAAAAATATAGTAAAGGGAAAGCAGAATAATGGATAATAAAATAATTTCACGATTCGTAAAATCCAAGATTCATATTAACCAAAAAAGGATGCAAAAAAGAGAAAATAGCAAGGTTAAAGGTCAGAGCATCTGCGAATGAAATTTCTTTTTATTCTCTGAAAAAAGAAACTGAACATACATTTTTTTAAATATACCTGAAAATTTGTTTGTCGCAACTGACGCACGTCACTTTCAAAAGAGACGAGAGGCGTATGTGATGGCGTTATTATTCATATTACGCGCACACAATAAACACTAATAATCAACTTTATAATGAATGATATGAAAATTGCTTTAAAAAAATTTTCACTGTTTCCCACTGATACTTCGATGATTATTATGATTTTTTAATTATAAATATATATACCATGATTTGCCCAATAATAAAATATTATTAAAAAAAAAAAATACAAAATTACATAATGAAAACTATAGAAATTTTGTCAGTTTTTTTTATATAAAATAATTATTTAGTTATATTTCAGAATTATATTACAATATTCTATTCGAATATTGTTCATTTCATCATGAATTCAATTATTCGTGTTCTAATATTAAGAACATAATCGTAATATTTTGATTATGTATCCAATTTCAAATGGAACATTTAAATAATGACTCACCATCTATACTCAAATCGTTGTAATATAAATCCGAATATCAATATGATTCAATGTGATAGCCGAATAATTGTAATGAATATGATATTTTCAGTCTAAATAAATATTTAATTTTAAATTAATAACTAAATTTTAATATAATAAATCTTTTGTTATTTTTATAACATTATTAAGAGCTATTATTATAATTTTACGTTTATTTTACGTAATTTTACATTTAACATAAAAATAAAAACTTTTTCCATTAATAAAAATTTACTAACTAATGAAAAGTACTATAAATTTTAACAAAATCTGTCAATGTGCATGTATATATACTTATATATTCACGTGCGAAATTGGGTGTCAAAGAATAATTATTAATAATGGATTTTTTACTCGAATTTTTATCAAAAATGTAATGCTGTTAATGATGGAATCGTAAAGTTTTATACAAAAAAATTTACAAAATATGTATATTCTTAAATAGGAATTCTCAAAATGAACCATGAATCAGTTAAATTATATAATATTCCTAAATTTTTTCAAATTTATAACATTTTTTAACCCTCATTTGATGTTTAACTTTTGTTTTAAAGATATTTATACACAAATAAAAATAGATTACAATTTTTATGTATATGCAATCATATAAATGCATGTTTATGTGTATATGTATCATTCTACATGGAATAACCTGACTAAACATTCGTAAAAACACGTTACGATTACGTATACGAAATACTATCCTAAAAAAATAAAGAATTAAAATATAAATGAAAATAAAATCGTATTCAAAATATTTTAATATCAAAATTATATCGTTATGAATTCGTAAAAATGATATAATTTTAGTAAAGATACTAAAAATTTCTTTGCATACGTGTTTATAATACAATCACCAATATTTATTTTCTTATATCAATGGTAAAAATGGAGAATTAAAAAGTTCTTTATAATAAGAAAATCCATAGTATATATTAAAAATAAATACAAAAATAAAAAGTAAATACAAAATATAGCTTTGAGATTATTATATAATTTTTTTTAAATTGTTTGCACTAGCAATATGAAAAAATTGTTAAGAATTCATATAAAATTATACTTACGTAATTTCTAATGTTATTTTTTAAAATATTTTATGTAAAGTAAATTATTCGATAAATTTGTGCAGTTTTTATGAAAATAAAGATTTCAAAGTAGATAAAAATTCAATTTGATTAGTTTCATAATCTACTTTGCACTCATATTTCAAATAGCTCGTTGATATAAAATATATCTTTAAAGTATAAAAAAAATATTTATATGATAATGAAGGAATTGAATGTATTATAATCTTTCAGTAAAATATTACGCGGTAATAAATACGGAATATTCCAAAGATTGAAAAATAATTTGGTTGATATTAAAAGTTTCTGAATAAAGAAATTTTTACTTTTTAAAAATTATATTAAACATTACTCAACTACATTAAATTTAGTTTATACAAGTTTAAAATGACTCCCAAAGAATGCTAATCACTAAAATAGATAATAAATAGCTATCACGACTTGGTAATTTTATTATCAATAATTTACAGTCTACAAAGGAATTTCTAAGTTAACGAAGGAGAGACATGAAGTCATTTACTTACTGAATATCGTTCCTTCTACTTATAAAATGTTGAGCCTCTTATACATAAGGATTTCAAAAAAGGTACTTTAAATTTAATTTCGATGACCTACACACTGATCTCATAATTCCTCCTAAAAACAAAATCGCCAGTAAAGAGCAATCTTCTAGGCTATCCGACAGCTTTCGACGTCTGTCATCGACCAGTTAAAGATCCACGGAAGTGCGCGCTCGTGTTATTGAAATCTCAAATAAATCAGGGTAAATATGTAGGCGTCGCCCTCGCATGGGCAGTCATAAATTAATGGCTTTTGCACGCGATTTCGGTGCCAAAGCTTATAGCCCGCTGAAATGCGCAATATTTATTCATCTATTTATTTTGGAGGACCCTCGCCGATATATTACTTATGCTTCATGTGAGAGTCGGCAGTTTTGACCAATGCGCAGAGATCGACTCGACGTATATATACTTTGTCGATTGGCCTGATTTTCCGAGGGGTTTATCTTTTTTTACGGTCGCATGCGGTGACTATGAAACGGACTTGAGAGGAAAGGATCATTTGACGGTAATGGGTATTTTTACTTTTCGATAACTTCTTATTATTTCTTTTCTATTTTTATGATCTGGAGCTTCGCAGGCCATTTTATTAGCCCTGCTATCATAAAGTTGAAGTGTTGAAGTATATTAAATTATAACGCCTATATGCAAAATGCCAGATGAGAACATAACATTGATGTAAGAAAAATGCCTACATCTGTTAAATAGTACGAATTAATTCTTAATCGGCAATAATATATAAACCTAAAAAATAATAGATTGTTATTTACAATGCTTGCAACATGAGCGTGATTAATTTCATTCGCAAAAATGATTTATTATTATGGTGATTTAGGTTACGATTTTGTTAGATGAACAATTAACAATTCCATCGCGAACGCGCAAGAAAAAGTCACAATTGAAATAAGGCAAAGAAGCGTAATTAAATGTTTCAAAATATATAATTGATTAATTACTGCAATTGCTGCTAGTTAATGGATACGTATGTATTCATAAACTTAAAAACTTACGTTCGAATAGGCAGAACGGTGACAATGAAAGGATAAAAGAAATTGCTGTTTATTTCTAAATTAAACAAATGATAATTAAAAAGAAAAATGAATAAGTCATGATTTTGTAAAACTGGTTTAAAATTGCCAGCGAAATTAGCGAATAACTCCGTAAATAATGGTGCGCGTGTCCTGGAAAAATAATTATCGTCATTCCAAAGCTGAAAATAGAGGCAAGCCAAATCCCAGAATGAAAATGGGGCGCGGCTATAGCGACTTCGAGAGAGTGACATTATCCAAGACCAAAGTACAGCCCTCCGCTCTGCGTCTGTCAATGTCGTGGGGATCTGCTCCCTTCCTCTATCTCCTTCATCTCTTCGCCCTCCATCCGAGCCTGATGATAACAGGGAAGTAAATTTTATGACTTGGTGCGATTGGATACACCGAATCAAGAACGTTCGGAATTTCCTTCAATTTTACAACATAATAAGAGGCTTCATAGCAGCGCAATTATTCTTCTCGGTCGCCAGAATTCATACTATAACTTGCTCAAAAAGTGTATATTAAACGGCACGCGATGCAATATCGGCATCTAATTCTATTTTATTTTCAGATGATATAGAATAAATAAGCCGCTTTGTTATAAAAATGTAAATTCTAAATACTCGGAAGTTGAAGATTAGTTTTGGCAGATTAGTTTATTTAACGATAATGTAAAAGAAGAAGATCGAATATTATTTAAGAAATCCAAAAATTTCCATACAATTTGTATAAAGTAAATTAAAAGCTTATTACAGTATCGTGATTTTAACAATTATTACGATTGGCCAGTTATTAAGCTACATCATACATTCGGAATAAAATGAAGGTAAAAGATTGTTGGCAGCATATATCAATATACCAACACTCTTAGTTTTAGCTGTAAAAGGAAGTACTTGGTTATTTGATACATCGCAGGGAAGAGTCGATGGCCCAGAGTGACTCATCTTGCTAGGAAAAATTGCTAGAAGTCAGTGTTGATCTCGACCGAAGTGGCAGCAATGGAGGCAGTCTGGCTCCCGGAGTCGTCGCTCGACATCCTCCCAACGAATCTCGGCGGACACGTGGGCATCAACCCGCACGCGCCTCCGCCCCCTCCAAGCTTTAATCTAATCGTGCGTTTCTCCTCGAACACTAGCAGCGCCAGCTGTCGGCTTCGCACCGAGTCGCCAGGCCCGTCCGTTCACGGGCACAGCGGACCTCCACCTTCGTCCTTCAGTCCCGTGCGCGCTGTCGACTCGTTGATACGTACGCTTACTTTCTTTTAATATCGGAGCGCACTTCCTTCTCTCTCTGTCTCTCTCTGTATCTCTCTCTCTCTCTCTCTCTCTCCCCCAATTTATCTGACTTTGTGTTTCCCAATACACGCACGTATATACATATGCATATATATCTCGGTCTTGGCAGATCCTCCAGTTTCCGCTTGCGGGCAAAGTGCGCGGGTACGGAGTGAATTGCTGCTGCTACTGCTATTGCTGCCGCCGCCGCCGCCGCTGCCGCTGCTGGCATTGCTGCTGTGCGACGGCGGAGGGATGTTGTCGCTCGCTACACCTAGTGATCGAGCAGTTTGTGACTAGAGGCTCACCGCCACCTCGTGCGTATCGATTGTTCTCGGGAAAGGAGGCTCACCCCGAACTCGGTTTAACTACCTTGTTAAGGAAGCTGCTTGGCCTCTCGTTGTTCCAACGGAGAGTATTTTCTTTACGAAGCTGGTGTGAACTTCCGTGACAGTGCAAGCGTGCGTTGATTGGTGATATCAATCCTTTGGTGAATTATATTACTAGTGACACGAGCTCTCGGCTTCGGAGTGTGAATTATTCCGTCATTATCGTTACGCTGAAGGAAGAGAAATTGTCGTTTCGTTACGAGTGATGAAGTATCTCAATAAGAAATGTTTGCTAGCATAAAATTTACGCCCCACAAATTCTTGCAATGCGTAATTATTTTGTGTAAGTTTTTTTATGATCATCTTTGTTATTTTTAATGCAACTTTTCACATTTTCCCTTAAAACAGGTTTGATGAAAGCGTCGACACGGATTTTTGCCCACTTCCGCGAAAAACTTCCTTGAACAACCTCAATAATTAAGGACACTTTTATTAATTTGAATATATATTTTCAACATTTTTATTCTATTCTATTCTTTATAAATCAAACACCAAATTGATATTCCGCTTAACTGCCTGTGATTTAAATAATTCGCATTTTACATTCGTTATCATAATAAACGCAAGCTTTTAAGCTTTCCAACTTTCGCGTTTTAAAGTCTTGTAGCTAAAGCATTATTCATGGACCGCTCGCAATTTAAGAAGAATTAACTTAAAACTAGAGATGAGGAATAAAGTAACTTTACAAAAAAGACTAGACTATCGTTTACGATGTGCTGAGGACGTTTTTATTTTCGACATACCAATTTTCTCGTGTATTTAGCCATTATAAACGAAAATTTATAATCCCTAGACTTAACACTCAATCTCAAAATTTCTTCAAAACCTTCATGTTTCTGTAATGAATTTTTATATATCTCGTTTATCTTTTCTTTTTACGCGATAGTTGATAATTTCTCAAATTAAAATTTAGAATCGCCCTTAAGTCTAAAAGTCAGCACTGCAATTCAATTAATATAGATATTATTCTGGAAACGTACATTGCAACGCAAATGAATATTATAAAACTTTAAAGTTAAAGTTTAAAGTTACAAATTGATTTAATATGATTATAATTTAACCCTTGACAAGTCGAAGAATTATTAAATATATCTATCATTATAATAGAAACTATTTTCACAGATATTTTCAATATATATATATATATATATAAAATTATTCTTTAACACAATCCATGTATATTTATAAATAAAAAACAAATTATTTTCTTTTTAATCGATTAACTGAAACTCTTATTAATTAATTAAAGCGTAAAGTATGTAATTGAAGAATAAAAAATATTATTAATTAGTGGCTATTAATTCACTTCTTTAACATTTGCCAAAAATAGTTTATAACCACCAAAAAATATTATTTAATGTCATTTTCCAATTTATTTTATGCTTGAGACTTTATAACGAAAATTAAAATATGAAACGTATATCATATTTTATATGATAACATAACATATATAATGTATAATATTTAAAGAAATATAACTTTTTATAACTCTGAAGTCAGAAACTTTCATTTTGGTTTTAATGAATATTCTTGCTCTCTCTCTCTCTCTCTCTCTCTCTCTCTCTCTCTCTCTCACTAATTATTTTAATCTAAAGTTATTCAGAATATTAAGTTCGCTATAAATTTCTTTTTGTTCTAATATTAATTAGTGTATCTAGTTGAAATATGAATTGAATAAAAGTAAACTCTAAACTGTTTTATAACACCTTTATAATTATTTTAAAGAAATTTTATAAAAATCTTAAAATATTTTATTATGAATGAAAATATGTATATATCGATTCGAAAATAAAATATCTCTGCACAATGAACACAAATTAAATAATGATAAAACTGTTAAGATATATTTAGATTTGGTAGGTTGTATTAGTCAGTGTTCCGTTTAAAACCTTCGAATGGCCATTCTCTCTTGACCTAATACACCCCTTTACCGAATCACGTTTCATACTCGATAATCACGTCAATGACGTGACGAACCATTTACAATCATTGTGTAAATCAATTATAGAACTATATGAAACAAAGCATACCGAATTTTTCAAGTGCGATCAACGATGTTATTATATAAAGCACTGGCAACTAATTATCAAAAAAATGTCAATTAGTTTATGCTTTCTCTCAAGCCTAGTAAATAGTATTTGTCGCATGCATTACATCACATCATTTGATAAATTATTATTTTAGTTTTTTTATTTGCTCCCAATGATACGTTTTCCATTGAATTAAATATCTACGTTATTTTTTAATTAGTTATTATTTTTGAATTAAATATATACGTTAATTGTAATTGTCTAATGTTTGCATTATACATGTATATAGTTATTAGATTATTCGAGAAAATATAAGTATAAAATAATAATATACCAAAAAATATTCACACATTGAAGTTATTTTATAAATTATATCATTTTATTTTACCGCTATAACAATTGAAGATACGGGACAATTATATCAATTAAAGTACATAATTCCAAAATGAAATAATAGAAAAAGTATACTTTTTCAAAATTAATAGACGCTCAGAACATTTAAATTAATAGAAAAATCAATATATTTTATATATATAAATAAAATTTTTCTATTTACACAATTTTAACTATGAGTAAACTTAAATACTGATTTTATAGAGTATTTTTCTTTAAAATAAAAGTATTCAAAACAATGCTATTAAAATGAATATTTAATAAATTAATTTATTTATATATAAATTATTAATTTCGTATTAAAATAACTTCTTGATGAATTGCTTATATAAAATAGAAATCACATAAAGTACATCAATCTAAAAAATCTTATGTTTTAAAGAAACATATAAAGCATAATTTTATAATTACATTGCGAATAACTACATAATTTCTTTTTTTATTTCTTTCATAATAAAACTTTTTGTTGTTTGATAAATAATTATTTAAAAATGACTTTCCACAAAATTAATTTAATATTCCTAATGAAACACATTATGTTACAAATTTTTTCAATGATTGTAAACATTATTTTATAATCAACCAAGCAATACGCAGTCATATATAAATAATATAATCTAGTTAAAAAACATGCAATATAATAAATATATATTACAATGACTAAACAAAATTTTTCAATTTACTAGTAGAACATTTTCTTCATACTTGAATTTTGTTTTATAAATTTAGTAAATAATTATTCGCAATATAGTTAAGCCACTAATAAAATATGACATTCAATTTTTTCTATTATTCAATAATTAATATATAAAATGAATAAATTATTTCATAATGACATAAATATGACAGAGGACTAATCTTAAAAGATGTATTAAATCATGTATTTAATAGGTGTGTTAAAATGAATGAGATTTTAATAAATTATATTGTAATGGCTTCGGGTATTTAGTAGTTTTTTCACTATATTTATTACATTGAAAAAAGTGATCTTTTATTTCATATTCATTATTCCTGAAATAATTGATGATTTTATTACCCTTCGAAAATGTAATTGAACGGTAGTTAATGAACATACACGAATGAGGAAAATCGAAATAATGATTATCTAATAACATTACTGTGTATTTGAGGAAGAAGTATTAAGGACAGAAAGGTGAATTTAAAATGCCGGCGTACCTAAGAACGACTCTCCGTTGCCATTTTAAAATTAAGTTAGGAAGAAAAATCATTGCTTACTACAGTAGATAAAGTGGTAAAGTAAATTCGGATGCATATGAAATCGGCAATTAGAGCGGCGGCGGTGGCGTTGACGGCGTCTACTACGCCTTCCTCTCTCACTCTCGTCAAGTAAAAGATGAGGAGGTCGCGATAGCACGAAGACGCCGTGGGAGAATCCCACACGAGGCAGCTCACCGGAACACTGGGGGACACCCTGAACGCCTCTCTCACCCCTGTGCGCCGGATGTGCGCGTCGTGCTTGCTCGGCCTTGAAAGTCGGTTAAGACGCGCGCGTCGCACCTGTGTACGACTCAACCTCATTAGCATTGGAACTCTCACTCGCTCATTCACTCCGTTTCCTTCCGTAGATGGGATTTTAGTACGAAAAAAGGCGGTAGAAACTTCGCTGAAGGAGACGACGACCGTTAAATTTATTTTGAGTAAACGATATTTGAAGACCAATGACTCCGCGTGGGAGCTGCTGCCGACTTTCTCCGAGGTCATTATCACCATATGCACTAAAAAGAACTTGTATACTTTCGTATTGGATTGTAATATTTAAATCACGCTTTGTCTAAAGTTGTATCATTAGAATCTAGTCTAATTAGTTAAAATTTTGAAACCTCTTTCTTCAACTGAAATAATGAAACATTATGTATATATATATATTTTTTAGGTCCTTCATGCATACCTTTGTCGGTTTCGAATCTAATTTTATTTGTTTTGTCCTATAAACAAGAATGTGAGCAATTATTGTTTTATATATTTCCAAAGATAGTTTGTATGATGAATGATCATTTATAGATCTTTCTTGGGTTCAAAGTTAACCACTGCCCATCCGATTAGTCGATGAATGTTAAATAAGAATTTACTGTATAACAATCAAATATGAGATGATAACTGTTTGAGTTTCATATAATTTATGCTTCTTTAGATAATATCTGTAACATACATAGTATTATGCCGATATGCGTTAAGGAAGGAAACATCGTGCGAACTTTCCAATTATCCATTTTTACATGTTTATTTTATATCGTGGGAAATAGCAAAATTTCGTTGTTGGCAAAAAAGGTAATAAAATGATCTATTTAACTGTTTGATTTAATCAAATTGAACAATTGAATATATCAAAGTATATTGAGTA
Source organism: Ceratosolen corneri (assembly GCA_030522565.1). Lineage (NCBI taxonomy): Eukaryota > Metazoa > Arthropoda > Insecta > Hymenoptera > Agaonidae > Ceratosolen > Ceratosolen corneri. Next base: position 24,328 of record JAPYYT010002105.1, read on the forward strand.
TATTAAATTTGACTAAAAATAGTATAACATTTATTTTTCTTCATTGAATTAATTTGATATCATTCAATATATAGCATGAATAAAACCGTATTAAATTTAAATAATTTGTTCTTAATAAAATTAATAACATTATTAATTTTCAAATTTTGTTTCTTGATAAGAATAACAATTATAACTTTACATTTGTACAATAGACTTTAATTCACTGTTAAGAAATGTACATTTGCACACGACATATGGTTTACTAATTGCAGAATTATGTTTGAATGATTTGCTTAAATACTGTATATGCAATTTCCTGTTAATTTGAAAAAATAATAAAAAATTAAAGTATATTATAGTATATTGAATTCAATCAAATGCATGTAAGTAGATAGCTCATTTTTTTATATTTATTTATTACTACAAAGCCGGGATCTCTAACTTGTCTGGATTATATTTTACGAACTATTATAAATTTTAATATTCTATGTGATACCATTCATGAATAATAATAATATACTATTCATAGTTTATATATACATAAATGGTAACTTGAAGCTGTATATAAAATTATGAAATACGTACAACCATAATTAATATAAATTTAAATAATTACGATGAAATGTCTTTGTAAAGACATATTTTAAAGATCTGTTGCCAATTGACGGCTGAATAGCTTTATAACTTCGTTTTCACAAAATACGCTGCGTTCATTTTATATAAGTAACGATTTTTTTTCATTCTCTATTACTCCTACAATGTTATACACTCACATATATTATCCAAATTTTTTTCGATAAAAATTAGATGATAGTGAACTATTTAAACGCCATAGTCTACGATACTCAAAGTATAGTCTAACGTGCAAATACACGCGTATGTTTATATATGAAGAAATGTTGCACTTGAGAAATTTCCCATATCGACCCCTATAAATATTTACAGACTTTCCAAAGAGTTTTCTGAGTAGCACGAATACTTGTCCAAAGTCGTCAACCACTCGTTTTTCTTACTAACTTACATCTTGTTACTCACTTGCTCTCCATATCTCTATTTATCTCCCGCTTTCCTTTATAATTCAATTTAAAAAGGAATATTTAATATAGTATCTAATAAAAAAATTATTTTCAATTTAAAATCCTTTTATTAATAACAAAATTTAATACAGATTAAATAGAAATCAACTAAAAAATGTAAATATTTTAACATTTTCTGCTCTTACATTGGATGATAAATTGAATATATCATATTATTAATATTATTACTTCTATTATACAATGAAAACATTATAGAGCTATAAATGATTTATATTTGTTTTATATAATTATAATTTTATCTGAATATTTAACAATCTTAATATTTATCAAACCCATTCTATACATTTTCTTACTATATCTTCATTTTAATTAGACGAATAGATTATGTTAAAAATATTTCTCAATTTAACGATTATTATTAAAATTATATTTAAAACGACTATTATTAAAATATATTTAAAAACTTTTTTATATTATAATTACTTTATCACTAAAAAATTATCTTTTTCTATTAAAATTGAGTATATTCAAGAATGATTATATTTTATTAAAATACAATGATTGCATTTAATGTATACTTTTAAAAAAACTTCATGTTATTTGTTTGTTATTACTTAATACTTTTACGTAGTATACATTTTGCATATAAATCGAGACATTGCATTTATTTAATATATACAAGTTATGAGATTAATATATATTTTAATTTATTATAATATATTTATTTTATTATTTGAGCACATATCTATAGATATGTATCTGACGATTAGTATGAGAAAGAAATATAGTAAAGAAACATTACAATTACTTGTGGGTATTTCCTGTTTCTTAAAATTTTACGAAAGAAAATAGATATAAGAAATATAGAGCCGCTAGGGCATTAATTATCTTATTAACGAGTATTTTTTAGATAATTCAAGGTAAACAGGCAGTATAGACTAGGAAAAATATACGCAGAATAACAGACAATCGCTTTTACAACAAATCTTTCTTTCGCGTTTATGTATGGACTATTAATATACTATTGTTTCTCTAGAAATTTTAATGTGAGAAAGATAGTTTTTATGGCAATATAAATTCACTTGTACAATCCCTTATATTGTTCAGAATTTACTTAATGCTTTCACAAACTGAAGCAATTTAATATAAATAATGTTTTAAAATAAATTCGTCTAATAAAATATAGCATATTTAAATTTAGTAAGTAATTTATATTTGTTTTTATTAATATAAAGGAAAACATTAATAAAATAATATATATTTAGATTAGTAATTTATTTTAAATGCAGAAATTATAATGAAATAGTCTGCGCTTAAAAAATATAAACTCAAATCAGAATATGACTATTTATGTTATCCTATTTAGTACAAAATTTTGTAATATAAAATACTTTGTAAATAAATATAAAAATACTATTAAAAATTGGAAAATTAAATAAAATAGTTTATAATAGGATATTTTTCTCTTTTTACTAGTCAGATTTATGTAAAAATATTGATAGTTAAAAAGATATCAATCGATAATTTAAATAAATATTAATATGATAATATAATAAAAAAATTTAAATAATAGTCTCTAGTAACATTTTGATAATCTACTTGATTACTTTCTTCGTATGAATTTCATATTTTCAAGCATCACACTGTTGTTGAAATGACATTAATAAGTGATAAAATTTTTGTTCTGACTTTTGATATTAGTTAGTTTCAAACAAAAACACATTTTAAAAAAATTTATTTCACTTTTAATCAACGAAATGGACGTAATATGCAACAAATATAAGTAACATAATTAGTCCATCGCATTAAAAAGTTATCGCCTAGTTTCGTATTTGATTATGCAAAACTTCTTCATTATTCAGTGGCCCGCGCAATTTTTTCCAGTATAACTTTTAGAATGTCATCGATTCAACTAGGTCGGGCTGAATTAACAATCAAAAGTCGCGACGATGCAATGAAAAGAGAACGTCGTTGATGGGCTTCCACTCCATGCTAGAACATTACTGTTGTAATCATTGTCTTCGTCGGTGGCAAATCGGCGTTAATTGGCAGGAGGTCCGCAACGACGCAAACTGTCGATGAAATTAGGTTAATCAAGCAGCTCAGTTGCGTCTTAATCATAATCGGAAAAATCACGCGGATTTTTAAATTATTGAAAAAAATATTCAAATTCATTATTCAATACTTTATTCACCTTCTGGATTTTTTTAATTTAATACAACGATTATATATTTATTTAATCAAACGAAGAAAAAAAATAAAATTAATAAACAGATATATATGCACTATAAATCTTTATATAAGTAATTTTTATAAGTTGAAAAATCGAAGTAATTAGTAAAATTATTATCATCTATTGGTGTATTATTATAACTTAAAATTATTTAAATAAATGATTGATAAATGATAAATAAATGATAATATACAGTTTAACTTTCCTGATATTCTTTCATTTATTTTTATATAATTACATAATTTGTATGTGTATGCTGCTTCAAATGAGGAATATTATTATCTAAAAACATCACCTTGCTTAAATTATTACCAAATTAATTATGTAATTATGTATATTTAAATGTTATCATATGCAATTGACTAGAAAAGTATAATAGAAATTCACTTAAAGATCAGCTTTTATTTAATTATGTAATTATATATGTTTAAATAGGTTTAAATGTTATATTATATGCAATGGACTATGAAAGTATAATTGAAATGTACTTAAGATCATCTTTTACATAAGTGAATTAAATAAAGTACGTACATCGAAGTTTCAAATTAATGTCTGTTATTTAAACTTAAAAAAAAGAATAATAAATTGCCTTGTTATTAAAACTTATTTATAATCATTATTATTGAATTTTATTAGTATATAAACTTAAAAATACGCGATTCAAATGTTAACAAGTGCAATATTTATTTATTCATATTAATAATAAATAAAGTTTGTCAATATCAGATTTTAATTAATTGTTAATATATCTATGGCAGAATAATAACGAATTATAAATATAGTCATTTGAAACAATAAAAAATTGGAATACTTATTACGTAATTTTTTATTTCCAACTTAACTTCTCTATTTACAAGAAAATTGTTCGCATTACAATATTTTCCAAATAATTTTATTTCAATTTTATGTTTTTTTAATTCCTTTTATTATCTCTTGTCCTATCAATATATAGAATGTTTCTAAATTACTGATGTTAAAATAAATTTGGACTTTAAATATGATTATTTATTACATATATTTAAAATTTACTTTTCATTTCGGAAAATTTATTATTATTACTTATATGAATACATACATAGGTGTTAATATTTTCCACATTTCTATTATTTAATAAGTTACTTTATATTGAAAATTACAAAAATTTTGTTAAAAAAAATTAAGCAAAATGTAATTTAAACAAGTCAAACATATTGGTGCTTTTATCAATAAACATTATTTTTAAATTTATTGATATAATTAATAATTACAACTAAAACCTAATAAAATAAAAATTCTAATTTATTTTTATTTATTTATTTATATATATATATATATATATATATATTATGCTGAGAAATAATTTATTATATTTATTTTAAATATAATTAGAATTTATTTTAAAAATATGGAATAAAAGATCTATATGTTTATTTGTGCATGTGCATGGTATTCAAAAAGAAACTTTGTTGGCATTTTTCATCTCAATCCACTTTATTTCTTTTAATACAAAAATATAATGGTATATAAGCTGTTGGAAAAGAAATCCTAGAATCTGTTTTATACAATTCAAAGGTATCAAAAGGTGCTAAGTAGCTTCATTAAAATTTCTTTTTTTTTTTTTTAACTTTCGTAATTCTCAAATAGTGAGATTCTTGCTCGAACAAAAATGAGCATAAGTATATACTTGTGGTATATCCATCCAAAATGCGCATTGGTTTAAAGTGGATAAGAGTTTTCTTTTCCTCTAACGCCATGGAAAAATTTTGCTACGCTTGGCTGATTTATATTTGAGAGAAAGCCTTTTCTTTTAAGATCCAGTTGCGCGCTCAGACTCCTAAAATTTATGCGGCGGCCAGCTGATGAAAATTCCAAACACGTTCAAGACTTAAGGTTGTACTTTCGTGAATAGACGTGGACCATCTGGAGTATAAAAAAAATACTTCGTAGCGAAGAGTCAGAGCAGAGGGGTACTTAAAGTTAAAAAAGCGTATAAAAAATATTACATTAGAGGATTAAGGAAAATTCTTGTTTACTTAGAAATAAGTTATATATCAGGCTTATTATTCTACAGATCACTTGTACATCGTCAATCGATATTTGTCAGTAATTTACAAATGGGATATAAATAATTCATAAGACGATTATATGATGGTAAATTTTCATGTAAACAATAGCAATTTAATAAACTAGAAAAATTAATAAAAATGTCGGTAGATATTATTGTTAAATTAAAAATATATTATTTTTTAACTTATAATAAATCATTAAAATTTAGATACTTATCTGAATAAGATAATTTTATTAATATTACTTTTTATCCTTGAAAGCCTATCAAATCAATGTTATTGATAAACTTTGAAAATTCCAATAATTTTTATAGATAGTGCTAAATTTGTATTATAATAAAATGTTTTATACATAAATAAAAGTAAATAAAATTTATCTGTATTGAAAGTGAGATCTTAACACTCACTGTATATCAAAATTGGTTGTCAATTATAACGATATCACGCCAGCGCTTTATTTCGGATACAATCGAGTGAACAGGCATATCGAGCAACTCGAAGAAACTTGGCTCATATAATAATCGCGAAGCAGAAGACATCAGAGACATGATATTAGGGAAACATAGGATGGAGCAAGAAGGATGGGAAGGGAAAGGCATCTCGGGCGACCATTATCCAAAGTGCTTTCCAGGGACTCGTCACACTCCTCCTTAGACGTATATCGTTCTCCATCACGTGCCAAATTTCCACTTCTCACAATCAGTTAAAAAACTTTGTCTAATATGCTGTATCTTTTTTCAGTTTTCAATGTCTCTGCATTAAATTGGAACACTCAAAGGCCATTCGGATATTTTTTATTATTTTCGATTTTATAAAATTAATTTACGTTCAATTACAAAGTTATAAATATACATATAATTTTAGATAGATTTATACTACTTCAAGATATATTAGTATACAAATTGATATATTTCTTTATATTGTACTTTTTACAGTTCTTAGTTAATAAGAATAGTGTTTGTGTAAATACTTATTTAAAAATTAACAGAAAACGTATGAATTCTTTAATAATTTTTCAAATATATATATAGTACTTTTATTTTTTCATAAAAAAAAAATTATTTTGCAATAAAATTTGACGATTCATGAACGTGGGAATATCAAAGATTCTATTTACTTTAAGATCCTATCTACTTAAAATCATGTAGCTCTTGTCTGTTTTTTTTAAACACCTTATTTTTCACAACTAATATAAAACACATTTTTCTATGAATTATGTACCTCTTTATAATTATCACAAGAAAATAGCTAATAATGTATGGAATAAGTTATATAAATTGAGAACGATAACATTTAATTATTAACTTTTAACTTTCATTATATAATTTGAATTAAGATAGTTGCTTTTTCCATTAGCTATTGAAATCCATTTTAATCTATTTATATGCCTGAAATGTAACATGTAATTCAATACTAGTATATTGATACTTATATATAAAAAATTTCCTGCAAAAATTAATGTAGAAAAAGACCTTGTCAATATAAAATTTACAAGAGATATTTTTATATAATCATTTAGATTTTAATTCATTTTATTTTCAAATAGAAAAAAAATATATAATTAATATCTAACTTTCTTGAATACTTGCAGCACTTAAATTTTTAAAAATATATTTAATGAAAAGATAATTGCTATTCAAATCTTTAAAATAAATATATTGAAATTCTACGTTTTAAAACTACATATGCATGTATATTTGTATATAAATTGTCTTATGGTGTTTTCCGTAGACATAACTTAATGAGAGAAATAAGATAACTTAATTTACTCTTGTACGGTGAGTTTATTTTTTATACTAGAAAGATAGATGAAGATTAACCATTAGGTGATATTTTCTGCTTACCTACATGGTGTTGCGGAAATAATTTCTGTGTGTGTTTAAACTTCTCTCATCAATGAAAGGAGGGGAGAAGTAGATAGTGGAAGGGGAGGGCTAGCTAAGAAAATGTAAAAGCAGTGCAAATTAAGGAATAAATATAAGCCGTGGTTAATTTATTGATAATAATAAAAACTTATAAAAATATTACTAAATATAACTTAAATAAATATAATATAAGTTATAATAAAATTATATAATAACTTATAAATATAATAAAAAACTTTGACGAATAAACCACAGTGGAACAGATGTGTCTTGAAGCTGGTCGGACTTTAGTGTCTCGTTTGATTAGTTTTTAATCCAATTTTCAATATTTATTTAATCTTGCCATTCTCAAATTGATGATGCTTATTTAAGACTTATTGTACATCGAGAATTATCAATTACTTAAATAAAACCCGGTAGGATTATTAATATGAAAAACAAGATAAGAAGTATTATTTTATTCTAGAATAATCACCGTATAACTTCATTAATTATCTTGTTGCTCTTGTGCTTACTAATTGCTCAAGAATTCTGGAGAATACTGGCCCTTCGCGGCTTTCACGGTCCGATTAACGATGTGAAGAAGTGTCGCATCATTGTTTCTACGCGTTTTTCCGCTGCTTATTATTGATATATGCCGTTTTTCTATTGTCGCGCTTATAGTTTGCCAACGAAGGGGAAATAGGGGCTTATAGTTTACACGAAAAATTCGAGGAATTAAAAGTCCGTTGGGAAACTGCTTCGATGTTTTAGAAATCTCGAACACATAGTAACACGTGATTGTATGACCATAATTGTAAGCCAGTAAATTTTGTAGTACCTAAGATGATGATTTATTGAATGAAAACATATTTATTAAACCATAAATATAGAAAATTCAGTTTAATTAATTAATCGGATAAAGACTTTATATTTAAAAGTTTTTACTGATATTCATTTTTAATATATTGATACACATTATAATAATAATATATATATTCACAATTGCATTCTAATTAACAAATTTTAAGATAATGCAATTATTAATTTATCGATAAGTGCTATTTATTGATTTAAGATATATTCAGTTACATATAATAAAAATATGTTTACAAAATTAAGTATGATTTATATGGTTTATTTTATATTATAAATTAGTGATATCTTTGTTAAGATATTCTTCTAACTATAAAAATTTGATATTGAAAAATTAATTCATTGCACAAGTTGTAATTTCCTTTATATATTTATATCATATCTAGAACACTTATAATGTGAGAATTTTCCAGGCTAACATATGCATAAATAAATGTATAAAATCGTACATATATATATGACCGAATAATAAATATTATATACATTAAGTTTTTCAATAAATAGTATATGTCGCAAAATTCAGTTGTTTCGATTAATTTATTTAAGGCATTGTTGAGGTATCCTTTACCTAGCTCTCGTGGGCTCAACTTTACCTGTTCCGACGGTCTACTGATAGGGAATTCACCTCCTGTTATTATATGCACTCTCTGATGTTAAAGAGTGTGGATATAAGGATATAATAGGACTGAAATTGGTGGTAAGATTAAGTGAATTATTAAAGATTCGTGTGTGTCTTTTACTAATTATTTAATGATAAATTCTATATTGTTATATACAGTGGATGATAAATTATTAGTGTGTGGTTGTGTGTGTGTGTGTGTAATTGTAGTAGTAAGTACAGAGATTCGCGAATGGTAATCGATCGAAAGGCATTCTCAATACCCTATGAATTGTCGATGAACTTTTTGACAGTCGGAACCCCAGTTGTAATTTATTCATTCACTTTTATTGTAGATGGAAGAATCTGGCTTTAATTATTACACATTTTCTTTTTAACAGTTACTTGTACAAAAAGTGCTTTTGTAAGCTTGAAATTCATAAATTATTTTGAGAGTTGCGAATAAGATTCATATAAATGGCACTTTGATTTTATACTATCAAATCGTATTGTATGTACTTTGATTATAAAAAATGATGGATAGGAAAATAAAGACGAAATAATAATTTTAATTTTTTTGAAAATTTAACGTTAAAGTTGAATCTTCAACATTATACAAATAGTATCGAAGTTACCGCCTTTAAAACTGTAAGATCATCTAATAAAATTGTAAAATTAATTTGTGCATCATATATATCTCATACAGCATATTGAATATATACGCAATCAAAGGTACTAATAATCCATAATAATAAATATACATAATAATAAACAGATATTCAAAATATACGTTAATCAAATTTTAGTCGTCAATTCTGTTTTATTGGTTGTAATTTAAAAAAGTAACTAAATAGTTAAAAGTAAGTAGTTTAAGATTTTACTAGTTTTTTATATTGAAGTTATACTTTAATAAAAATTCAGAATATATTTTTATATATACATGACGATGTACTATCTTTCTACACATTATCTTTTGAGTAGCTAAATTTTGCATAAAATATTTCCTATTATTAAGAAAGATGATGTCATTACAAATCATCAATGCAGAGAATTATAGAAAATATAAAAGAATTTCATATTTAGTTTAATATTTACTTAATAATTTTCGTATATTATTTCTCTATAAATTTTGTTGGAAAACAAATTAATAAATACAAAATTAATATGTATATTTCATCTAGAGTTATAATAGGTTTTTTTACATATTATTGTGAATTTTCTGGTTTTTCCAATTATCATCATTTTTCATTTAGGTATACTTTATATAAAGGTACGATCATAAATTTACCAACTTTTAACTCTTTTAGTGACAATGATTTTAATAAATTAACCTCCTATATTTATTTAATTGATAATTTTGTTTAACATACAAGAAATGGGAACATTGCTTTTCCAAAAGGAACTTCTAAATATTTATTAAAACTATTAGAAAATTATTAAAGTATTTGTCTAATTGAGCAATTAATGGATTAAGTATTGCATTTTATTTCAATTACAAAATTTAAAAATTTCAAATATTTACTAAATTTAGTGGAATATTATAGCTTCATTTATCTGATGGGATCATCATGTAAACTAATTTATTACGGTTTGTGTTTCCAATAATATCAATTATTTGTATGAGTTCTATTTCCAAATAATACTAAATGATTCCAAATATGTTAAGAATTAAAATAATATTATACTGATAGGTACGGTGTTTAATTTACAAAAAAAATTATTTTGAAATAATTATTGAATTATAATTTAGTAAAATTCAAGTATTATATAATAATTTAGTAAGTATAAAGTCTATCTCAATTAATGGTACTATAAATATCTTTTATTCTTCATTTTAACTGAATTGTTAAATTATTAAATTTGGATTAATTGTATTAAAAATTTTAATATAATGAAGTAATTTGATAGATATTAATGAGAAATTACGCAAACCAATTGAAAAATCGTATTTGGAAAATAAAATTTTCCACTTGACCAAAAAACTCTATCTCATAATAAAGAAAATCGCCTCTACCATTACATTATTCGTCTTTACCAAGCCGAAAATTATTGCATGTCGGTAGTTTACGATCGTAAGAGACCTTCAAAAGTCTTCTGATTCTGATCATTTTTCTTTGGCTCTGTTATCACGATCGCTTTACTTTTTAGAACATTATTTAGGGATATAATTTTTAGAATGGGTACAACTGGATTTGAATGATTACCAATTGATAATTTTGTTATTGTAATTTTTCACACTTTATAAATACGTAAATAATTTTTAAACTTGCTATTACATATGCATATATTACATGTGCAAGCATAAAGACTGTATATATTAGATATAAAAAGTGACATATTTTTTGCAATGCATAGTATTTACTCAGAATTTAATTAGACTTAGCTTGTTAGTAAGAAATAAGTCTTTTAAATCCAATGATTATAATGGCTTAACAATCATTTATTTGCGTATAATGTACTATAAATTTAATTTATATTTTCAATCTTCCAACATTTTTTACGTTGGCATAGATACTTCATAAAGTGAATGTTCATGTAAATTCTGATTTTATATCTGAAAAAGATGTTTATTATTCGAATAGAAGCTGCCACTTTATTTAAAATGATTGTTATTCCGATCCTTCCGTTTCAAAAACCTGGGTTCCAAATACCCTCATATACCTAGGCATACAGCGTCATCAGATTCGTAGAACTTATCAACCAAGGTATCGTAATTTCTAGTAAACGGCACTAAAAGAAACAAACAAGAGTACCACGAGCCGTCACGGCCAGCTGATCGCACACGAGATATCGTGGTCAGTGGGCAGTTAACAGGCCTGAAAATATTCACTGATTTGACTCACCGCACCGCCGCTTTAGAATATACCGATTTTTATCTACTATTTACAAGGGGCAGTGCCACTTAATTATCTAACTTACATTATATGAGTTGCTATTAATAAACGATTTTTCCCCAGATTTTGTAACATTTAGAGGAACGTCTAAATATGTTGACTTTATACTAACATAATAAACTTTTATCAACTGATATAATAGTATAATTTATGGTAAATGGGGTAGATGTTGCGAGGAATGAATGACTCTTTAGTTTGTCTACATTGTCTTCATATGAATGACTGTTGAATTAATTAGATGTATCTATTGTGCTCGTATAACCATTTTTAAAATGTATAGTCTTTCTTCTTAACGTTTAATGGCCAAATCATCATATTTCTTATAATATTTTATATTTGCAGGAATTTAAAATTATCCTATAGGGTAAAGAAATATCATTCTAGAAAATATACAAAAGTGTGTATACTTTTGTATGAGAATAATAGCCACAACAGCAGCATCAGCAGTATTAGTAACATTAATAATAATAATTATTATAATATCAATAACAATCATTTTTTACAATTATGGCTAATAAACTTAATGTATATGAAGCCTTTTTCAATTTATAATTAGTAAATACATGTTATTTATTATAGTTAATTTTATCATGTAACATATGATAATTAATTTTTTTATAAATAAATAATACGTAGTTAAAAATAAAAAAAACATTTCATATTTAATTTTTTAACAGAAACTTTTTAATTTTAAATTGGTATTTGTACTTTATTTAAAGAAAATAAACATCTCTTGGATATTTTTGAAAATTTTCTTTTAAGTGATATGTATATAGTTTTTCTAGACATAAAATAGGAACACAGGAAAACGTAAAATTATCATAAATTTGATCAAATCAGTGCGTTAAATGCGTACAAAACTGGTTTTAAAAAAGTTTTCCTGCTTGTTTTTTTTTATTCTTCATTCGTTTTTCATTGTACTTTAGAACAAACGCTGAACAGGCGAATGAGAAAAAAGAAGTATGAAAGTTTTTAAAACGCGACTTCCTTTCGATGCTTTGTTTGAAATGATAGCTGGTCGACCATAAGTTAAAACAATTATAAACGGGATTGGTAGAGTGTTTGAAAAAAAAAGTAAATTCTAAATATTAAATCAACTTTTTTATTATTTACATTCAACTTCAAATTTAGGATAAAATTTTCAATTATAAAATTGTCATAAATACTTACAAAATATTGATAACTTAATTATAATTATTTTAATTATTGAAATAACACCAATATAAATTATTTTTATTTAAAATAAAATACTATATATAAATAAAAATAGAAAATATTGTAGAGAAAAGAATAAAATTTTAATTTATTTAAAGCATGCAGTATTTAATAAAATAAAAATTTATTCTAAAAAGTATATTACAAAATAATTACGAAAGTAATTTGAATAATGAAAAAAAAAATATTTATGATATGGACTTTATAAACAAATGATAAATGTAAATCTATTGTGTATGTAAATCTATATTGTTGTATCCACAATTTAAAAACTTCTTACTAATTCATAAAATCATTATTAAGACATTCAGTTTTAAAACAAAATATGATTCAATAAGCATTTTCTTATATCTTATATACTCGATTATAATTTATTTTGTTTTTTCTATTACAGGTATGTCGAACTTCCCACGCTCAGATTCAACAAATGTTTCCCGTACGTATCGATAAACATTTCATAAAACCTATTTTCCGTTGAAACATTTTTCTTTCCCTTTACCAATTCATTATAAATGTATGTATAATAATACAAAATTAATAGGAAAGTGAAATTAAATGACTTTCAGGATATTATCCTTCGAGATGAATCATGTAGTATTTATTTTTCTGACGTCATTATATAATAGAAGATTAAATAGGTGAACAAAAATTGAATTTCATCATTATATGGGCATATTATATATTTTTCAACTCTCTTAAATAAATTCTATTAACTTTCTCAAATTTTTATTATTAACATCACAAAAGTTGATAACACAAAACGATTTGTACGAGATAAAATTATGAACCTTATTTTATAAGAGAGAATTTTCATAATATAAGTCAATGTATTTTAAATGAATGAACATTTGAATTTAATAAAATCTATTAAAAGAAAAATGTATTCGTTTCGTGTAAATGTCCTTCGCTCTTATATAAAATAATTATGTTCTACATATGAAATTTGATTATATTATATATGTCCATTTTTTGCGTTTGTAATATCAACAAAATAGCTTTAAAAAAAGAAATATAATTATTCACACAACAAATACTAATAGTTATAAGGAGAAAAATCACATATAAATCATATACGTATTTCAAAGTATTAATTCGAAAAGTACTAATGAGTTAACACCTGAAATTATATTTAAGTGACATTTGATGAACGAATATCTCAATGTACATGCAAAAAAATATAAGAAACATAAATATGCTCACATTAAATAAATATAAATAGATGAAGATACGTGAAAGGAATATCATGATTTTTTCAATGAAAAAGTAATGAAGCAATTCGTAATCAACAGTTTAAATGTATTGAGTGAACAATGAAGCCAAAGATGTGTAAAAATAATAACTTGAAAACTGATTTCCTTGGACTCATGACCCCCCTCACTTAATTCTTACATTCGAAAAATCAAAATGAGAAACTAGTTGCATATTGTTTTATAGACCCTTCAATTATCGGAAAAAGGCGAGAAAAAAAATTGGTTTGTAGATATTAAAGCGAATTCGAGCCTTCTCAATCTCAGAATTTTACATCTTTTTATTTAAAATTAAAATGTCTCAACAAACTCTTGTTATTCTGCTATTTTCAGATATTTTATTATTATTTTATTTTTGTTTAAATTTTACTATTTTTTTTCTATTTTTGTTTATATTTTTCTATTTTTCAATTGTTTATTTACAAAATAAATAGACTAATCAATTATTTTATAAATATTATGTGTTATTTTATTAGATATTATTATATTATTATATGTTATTCACTTTTTATTAAGTATATTATCTTATAACTTTAAAATTAAATATTTTATTAAAAAAATTTACAATTTTTTAATAAATTTTTAAATGTTAACAAAAGACAAAATATTTAATTTTAAAGGATGTATAATAAAATATGTATTTATAAAAATTCCATATTGTAATTTGTTCGAGAATTAACCCGAATGTGTGCTCTCCTAGATGGTGTGAGAGAGAGGCAGATAGTGGAAAGGGAGACAGCAAAGTTGAGAGAAATGAAGACGGAGAAATCCTTTGTAATACTGTAAAATGCCTTTATTTAATAGATGTTGTAAATATAATTCAGTATTTATCTTTAATAGTAATTTCCATGCCATCGCAATATTCAGATGGAGCTTGGAATGAATCGGATAATAATTATACCTTTTATGTGTTTTTATTTTGTGTTAATATAGTGTTAGAATTTTGAATTAAAATGTTGAGTGTAGCTAAAGGATAATATCGGTGTTGTAAGAATGTTTTGTTACTTGCTACGTGAGTGTTGATTTCGGCCCGGTTGCTGTGGTACCGCTCAGTTATAAATTAAACGCCGAGTCAACTGGGCATCAGTCTCTGGTAATTGTCTCAAGCTTACTAATTGAAGCTGAATCAGACCTTATATGCAGTAGCGTGAAGTAGTAATTTGAACGTCGCGAAGAATTGGGTTCAGTCGTCTTCAATTGTCGCGAGCCTGCCAATGTATGTATGCGATGTAACACTTTTTTTCAGTGTTCGGTCGAAGATTCAAAGTTTTGTGCACCGAGCACCAATATTTTATAAACTCTCTGTCACTGTTTGGTATTGCTTATTCTGAAGACCTTTGGGTAATTAGTCTTTTCTTTTGCGAGTTTGACGCAATGCGCGATCGCATGTTCATGACTTCACCTCTCTCTTTGAGGATGGAAGATGGCGACGAAGTAGCTGCTATGCTTCAAAGCGGCATGCCACGGTTTGCGCTGTAGCACTTACGCTTTGAAGCGTCGCTTGTTGTTTGTTATTTTCAATTATGAATCGGTACGTTATAAATGTAACACGAGATTAGGTAACTAGGCTAGCGTCCCAAAAAGATATTAGAGTAATATTGTAAAATACGCGATAATCATTTTTGGTCATCGGCGGACATTCAAAGGGATATCCGAATAAACATGGTCGATAAATTGTCGTCCAGAAAAGAATATTCGAGTATATTCTGGGAAAGAATTTGGCAATAATAAACACATATAATATATAAAGTAATTTACAAACAATAAGGTAGTACAAAGCGATCGACGAGATTCTCTTGAAATCTCAAACATAATTCAACTATCTTATACATAGTTGCACACAAAACAAAGTATATATGTTCCCGTTTTTTACATGAAATTAGGTATTTCTCAATGAGGTAAAATAAATAACTTTATTGAATTTGTTAGTACATGTATAAATATTTACATTCTCGTAAAATTAAGTAATATAATTAAAAAGGTATTTATATTATGTTATGTATTAGTATATTAACTACGAATAATATCAAAATGGAAATATAAACGAGAATTTACGTATTATAGAATTAATATTTATTAATTAATGATTATTTTTATAATATTCGTCTGATAACATTATTGGATATTTTTTATACTTATGAATACCTTAAATTTTACTTTTTATTCCATGTATTTTATATAATTGTAAATTAATTTATATTTAATATTTTTAAAAATATTTATGTATAATTTTAAAAACTTCACGTTTTATTTACGTAATTATTTTTAAAAAGCCATTAAAATTAAATAATTACTAATCATATTTATGTTTATATAAATATCAATATGTTATTATATTTATATATTTTTTCTGGAGAGGCTAAAGATAAAAGAGCAATTTATTTTATAATTAAATTTATAGAATTTAATTGAAAAATATTGATTTATATAAGAACAAATTTCATTAAAAAGAATTAAAAAAACAATTAGACAATTTTTTGAATATATTGATCGAGACTGAAAACAATTTTATTTTAATAAAAAATCCAATGTAAACATTATATAACACATAAAAGTATTTTATTTATTTTTAGTTTATTTTATTAGTTTATTAATTAGTACATTGCTTTTCTTTAAAAATACATCAACCTTCTATGACAAATTGATAGAGTACAAATGGAATGGCACTACATCTATACTATATTTATACAACATATCTTTCTGTTAAAAATTTACAACTTGATTAAGTTCTGAAGATGGCCATTTTTTATAACCAAAAAACTATCGTGTCCTAAGAGGTAGCCCTATTAATAACTATAGAAAATAATTCAGCATCTCCATTTTATAGATCTCTGTTTGAAAGGATGTACAGAATGATGATACCCTAGAGATTCGAGATTATATTGAAGACTTTGCATAGTTCAATTTAAATTCCTATAAGTTATCAGAAATAGTACAATCACTTTAACAATTGTATGATTTTGTAGGATGTACGAATATATGATACAAATTTGTAACACTATGTGTATTATTGCATGTAACAATAGTGTAATCGTTTTAACTTGATTGATATAGTCATAAGAGCGTTAAGGAGGAATATGAAAATATGATCAGGCGTCAAAGGACGTTTCGTAAAATTTAATGTTTTAATTAAAAGAATTAAATTTTTTAATTTATATCAATATATTTTATAATAATTTATAAAATTAATTGTTGAAGTAATTTATTAACAAAACTATATTTATGTCTTTATCGTTCTAACATTATTGTCAGTAACTGTTCGCGATTCCGACAGAATCTCGAGTAGTCACTAAATAAGACCTATTTTACTTTTGAATGTGACCTTTGCTAGAATATTCGGTTAACATCTTACGAATATTATTT
>JAPYYT010002106.1:0-20601 GCA_030522565.1 Ceratosolen corneri
CTATCTTTTTCGTATATATCAGTATATGGAAAAGTATTATATCGTACACAGACATGAGTCCGCTAACTCTCGTATTTAAACGTGAAAGCACGTATTTTCGCGGTACACCTACGCACGTGCGCGTTCGCGTATATATATATATATATATATATATATATGTATATCCGTACGCGAATGCAGATTTGCGTGGTCAGGGCTGTGCGTGTATGCGCGATGAATGGCATGCACGTATAGAAAACAGTAGACACGAACGTGTGGATTGGCGAGCCTGACCGCGTAGGTTGCTGCTGGGTTTCGTGTTTCTTTCGCGTCGAGAGAGAATAAGGGACATAACCCCTCAAATGAACAATGCAAAACTGTGGATCTAACTGTTTGCCAAAACTAATGAGATTTTTCTGCTATGCGTGTACGCTGAACACGTTGAGCTTCTCTCGCTGTCTCTCTCCCTCGTTCCCTCTCTCGCAATTCAACCTCCCTGCCCCGGCAGAGTCTAGCAGTAAGATTAATGGAGGCAGGGCGGCAGGACTGGTTGAGGCTGCGTCGCTGCGGTGGCTTTTTCTTGGTTGGATGGTATAATTCTCCGAGATGGAGACTCTGTGCTCTTTTCAAAGGGCGCTTTTCTCCAACCGACCAAAGAGTTTTTTATGCGTCCTCTGCACTTATCACATTTTTCAGCGACTTGAATTTTCGCATTGCGAATACGGCCTTCTTATTAGAATATTTTAATAATAGAGGGAAAAAAAAATCACTTGGTAATTTGCATTGCAAAGGAAACACTCATTATTTATGCAAGCTTGCATCGAACATTTTAAATGTAAATTGTAAATTTAGGTATAAGTTATTCTCGTTTACTTTCGTTAATTTTTCCAATATATCAATAAATATTTCGTTGATTATCAATAATTTTGGGAAAGTATTTATTGCACAATTCGATGATTATATTTATTTTTGGAAATAAGATCCTTTTATATTTCATAAATTACTTACTCCCTGTTTTAAAAACATATGCAAATAAAATTATTATGATAATAATATATTTAAGTTCCATTAAAATAATTGTAAAACAAAAAAATGTATAGAATTTTATACATAACTTATCTTAATGAGTAAGCACTTTGTTAAATATTTATTTCAATTTAAACTACACTATTGCAGTACTAAAAATCGATAAAATAATGAACTTTAATTACTGAAATTTACCAAACATTAATTGTTTATTTTTATGAAATATAAAATATATTCTTTTTTTAAAAGAATATTATGTAATTAAAATTCGCATATTAATAAGATGTGTGAATTACGTAGAAAGAATATATCGTTTTACTCTCTTAATGGATGCTAATTTTAAAACACAAAGTTTAAATTGAAATTATGAAAAAATGGAAAAATATTAAATAAAAATGCCATCAGATGATAAAAAATTAAGATTATAATTTTCATGTAAATCAAATTTACATATTCTCTTTTAAAATAATATCAATTGTTAAGCTAACACTATACTAATAATGAATAATACTACATTAATAAACTATTAATATTTATTAATCTGTAAGGTAACAATTAATATAGATATCTTAATAATTTATTATATTAATGATATTATTGTTAATATTAAATAGCATATAAAGTCTAGACGTATTTATTTAATGTTTTATTCATTTGTACACTTCCATCATTTATGTATTTAAAAAAAGAAATAATAATAAAATCAACTATAAAGCTGATAATGAATCATTTTTAAGTTCATTTCAATCGAATGGAGTCATCTATTTTTATTTTATATCATTTATTCTTCCAAATAAATTATAATATTTCGTCTGATGCATCAATTGAAATAATTGTATAATATTTGTAACTCGTTTTTTAAATAAATATATATTAAAATTAATGGAATTTTGTTTAAATGTTGTACAGCGACTTTTTGTAATTACTTGCTATAATAAACATAGATGAAGTAGTTTATATTTTCGTGCATAATGAGAAAGATAGTGGAACTACGTCGATATCCATTTTAAATATTTACATATTGTATACATTTACTTTAAAGCTACTAATACAATTAATTCCAGTTGTATAATTATATATGTATATTTCCATTGCTAGGTTATTAAATTATTATTTATTATTATTTTATTAATTATTATTATTATTAGTTAGGTTTCATGTATTTTAATTAAGTCTAACGATATTACGTTAAATTTACATAAAATTTTGAATTGCGAATTTTATCAAATATATCATCACTTTATACTGAAATGAATATTAATTATTCGCTCAAGATTTTTATTCAATTTCTTATTAATTTTTTTGCATAAATATGTATTTACATATTATATATGTGCTGTATTATTTACATCTTTTTTTGCAAAAATAACAATTTATATACATATACTAGAAGATTAAATTATAATAATTTTCTATTTATCAAATTCAGTAAATTATTTTATTTTCAAATAACAATACTTGTTATATTGATTAATTTAAATATATAAATATTAATTAAAATGTATGATTCAAATTATGCGATTCAAAGTGACTGTGTATTTTAATTATTAAGTAATATATGTCGTACAACAATGCTGATTCCTTATATTATTCGACTTTTTTATTGTGAAATGATTTTTTGAAAAATTATTTATAAAAATAGTAGAGTAAGAGAGTAAATTCATCATTAAATAAGACCGTTTTATTTTATTTTATTTGCACACTTGTAAAGATTGTGCGTTAAATTAAATCTGAATACATCAACGGCTAAGATTGCCTTACACATTTGTAAAATGATGGTTACATTTAGACGAATTCATATTCAATTATAAACACTTATTTCTGCTTTATAAATTGAATATTCAAATAGAATAAATATTTCCTGTAGTAAATGAAAAAATATTGACCTCAACGTTGTCACTAATGAAAGAGTGTCAATACATACAAAATGCAATTGTATGCATCGTTGCCGAGTACTTATTTTCAGACAAACCTACTTACACGTGGTGCTTTTTTATGTAATAGAAATATTCGAAGTAGGTTAGCATTTCTTTTTGAACGGTGGCAGAAAGCGCTCAGACGACTCATCAAAGTTTCATCGCTAATAGGTTAACGAAAAAAAAAAATATCCACCAAAAGGTCAAGAAATTCCGTCGATATATGCATTCCAGTCTATGCATAAGCCCAAAAAGTAATCAGATACCGCTGGCAATTCGAGCCTCTCGAGAATTTCCTCCTTGATTTTGAGGTTAAGCAGTTCGAGCTTAATCTGCAGGTCGACCACCACTGAATATCCATGGCCGCGACTCGCACTGGAGCCACGAAGACGTCGATCGCAAACGAACGGGAAACTCGAGCATGTAAATTATATCTCCTGCCTAGCTAATGGCCGATGCGCCCGGGGCAACAGCAACGAAGGGACGCATCTTAAACAATCGCCGATGTGACAACGGCAATGGGGAAGGGCGATCGCCGCGGGGGATGGCCGACTTGCCGAGGGGTGGCTATGTAAACCAAGCGCATAGTAAACAAGCAGCCGGCGTCTGCGCAAGCCTGTAATATCGATCCTCATTGATGTGGGATCCTCGAAAAATAGTTGGGGGAAATCTGATACGGACTTCATGGCCTGCGAAGATCTATCTTTACTGGCTTTTGCAGATGCATCGAGATTAATGTTGATGATGCATGATAGTAGATGCTCGAGTCCCAGGTGCGTGTGTTTTTTTATAGATTAATATTCAATTAAGAAATGACCATTATTACAGTCATGTGAACGTAGGACATAGATGCATTTATTTTAAATATATTCAAATTTATATATATATATATATATATATATATATATATATATATATATATGTATATATACTTAATATCATAGTATCAAGCTATTTCATTGTAACTTTGTGAAAGGGGATTCATTGTTAATGATTTGCTTGTTCATTTTTATAGGTATAGTCATTTCTTACCTCTGTATTGTTAAATTATGTGAATTTGCATAATAAAAAATAATTTATGATGAAAAACAAATGTTAAAAAATGAAAATTAATAACACGGCATATCTTACATTATTATTTCTATTAACTTCAATAATTCTTGGTACGATAAAATTTTATGTATTATTAAACACTAATCACATAATTAATAATATTATCTGCATTTAAAAGATGAAATAGTCTATAAAGTAAAGACTATTTTTGTTTGATGAAAAAGTAGATGATATAAATGAGGAGTATTCAATTTAATAATTAAAATGCTCTCATGTCAAATAAATGGAATTAAAAATAGTTGACAATTATAAAGAATTGAATTAATGATTTTGTTTAAATTAAAAAAACAATTTGCTTTTTATTTAATAATATCCATTTAAATATTAGTTCGCGTAATTATATAAAGTTTGCGTATTGTGAAAATAATTTTCCACAAGAAAGAATAGCAGCATACATATATATATATATATATATATATATATATATATATATATAAACAATTACAGGAAATAATTCTTGAAGTGTGAACTAAACAATATATTTCATAAAATTTTTATGTAGCCCCGTGTACGATTTTATTTATAAGTTAAAGCTCTAGCAAATAAGCCACCTTCAAGATCCTGAAAATATGTATTGTCGATCAATAATAAATACGACATCCAATCAAAATAATTGCGCGAACATTCAAATAATGATTTCGGTCATGTACTACGTCAATTATGATTGAATTGGTATTAGCAAGAAAATAGACAAAATATCTATCAATAAATATAATTATAAAAGATTGAAGAAATTTGGAAGGAGAAGAGAATCGATACACTCTCTACGATACAATGATTGTGTTGAGCAATTATAGTTATAAAAAAAATTAGGGATTGTATTTTATTTATATCATTAATGTACTCTTGCACGTTATAAATATTCAGGCTGCAACTTTTTTCGTAGAAAAATATGTAATTTTCTTCTAAACTATGATAATGGATGTGATTCTGGCGTTACAAATTTATAAAACACATAAGCAAGATGGAATTTTGAATGATTTGGCTTCTATTATTTAGAAATATTATCGTATCCACGTGATCTGGTTTACCAAAGATGTAATACTTTCAAGATAACAAATCATAAGAGTATTGTAGCCGAGCGCATTTCATTAGAATTGTTTCTTTTAATAAATAATATGATATTTGTGATGGCTCTTAATCAAAAACTAATTTTGAAAAAGGAAAAAGCAATCGTCGAATGAAATCTATTTTAACAAGACAGATGCTTAACAATCGTAAAAAACAATTTATCCAATATTTTCTTTTAATCACATATACTAAATAAATAGACTGGAAATTGTATTTAAAAAGTATTTAGTTGGCAATTTTGTTTTATTTTTAAGGTCGGACATCTGGTCTTTCTGGTTTATTTTAATTACTATACACACAACGATATTATTCTCTATTTACATGTTGTATATACCGACGTATATGCACGAAATTATTTATTAAAAGCTTATATTTTATTTATAAAGTATTATTACATTGATTGATACCAAATGCAAGAATTCAAAAATATAAAATCGAGACTTCATTATACTGATTAAATCAATAACTCGGACATAAAAGTAGAGAACAATAGATAATAAATCCCAGGAGTGAAATATTTGAATTATTAAAAATACTAATTTAGCGTATATTTCAATTGAGCATACGATAAATAGAATATTGCTCTTAATCATTGATTTACCGAAGCATATTATCGACTTCGTAATTCAACTCTGTATTAATAATACAATAACTTTTTACAGTACTTTGTAGAGTAGTAAAAGTACAGTAAGTGGAAAAGCTCGAATTTTAATTAATACTTTGTAGGAATAGGTACGTCGGTCATTATAATGACCAATGTAAAATATTTTTCGTCCATCATCGAGGAGCAGCATTAACAAATTCATCGCGCTGTTAACCTCTGCAAAAATGAAAAAGCGCGAGTTCATCAATTTGTCCCATATCAAAGGCAAGTGACACCTTTGAGGGTCGGAACAGATATCCGTCCAGTTATTCTCGCAATCGTTAGCGTTGTTCTTCCTTACGGTCCACACGAAGTAAGCGATAATGGCGCACAATGGACGATTGAAGTATAAAACAATTACACTCGGGCAGCAAGGGTTAAAAGGTGCGAGTAAAGAGACCTTCGGGTCCTTGATAAAAGATTGCGCTCAACAACGTGTTCTCGTCCAATTAATTAACGACGGCGCTTTAACATGCTCGACGGTTGTCAAAGAGGCAGAAGAGAAGCGCTCGCAAAGGGCAGGAAAGGAAAGAGGGAGAGGTTAATCAACGTGGAGAGTTACGGGGCTTAGCTTCGAGCGGATGATGCACCTTGATCAACGTCGACGCGCGCCCGGACGATTCACCACTGCCTTTCAAGATCCGCTCTTTCATTGCTTTAATCGCGTCTCCGAGAGCCGGAAAATCAATAACCGATACGAATTGCCGAGTACGAGGTAACACGAGATTCCACGCCTCCCACATATCTTCACTGTCAACTTTAAAGACACATCTCAGTCTCGGCCATGCTTCTTTCGGCTGCTCATTGCAATTCCGCCAAATCAATTGCTCCTGACAATGGCCAAGAGCTTTTGTGCTTAAAGTTTATAGCGTTCAATGGGATACATTCATGAGTATGAGTATATCTCTAAATTTTAATGAAATAAATTGAAAAAAAAATGGTTGAATTTGGGCGAACAATAGACAGATAATAGATAAACTTGCAGTGTTTAATAATTTAAAAGCTTCCCTTGAAAGTTAGAGAAATGTAGATATTTATAAACAATTGTGTTCTATACTAAAGAATATAATGCTCGTATAAGTGATCAATCGTGACTTTAAACAATGCACACTCTTATCAAGCTTAAAAAATAATTGTGCAATGTCTTGTCATACAAGTACAAAAATACTGTAGCATTCGATAAGAAATTTTGAAAGGTGTTGATCATCGAAGGATGAAAAAATTCGAACTTTATTTATTCGAAAGCCCTTCGATAAGAAACCGCAACATTACAAAGTCTTTGCTGTACAGAAAATCCATAAAATTATTAATTTTTATAAAAAAAATTGTCTTTCCACTCATACATGGACTGAAAAACAGAGCGAGTAAATAGATATCATAGGAATAGCGGACGACAAAGATAGAAAATATCATCGAAAGAAGAGGACGTGAATATTGGAATTTAATGTCTGTTTATGAAGACGCGGGTAGAATTAAAAACAAAAAGTAAACAAGAATAAAAGTCCGAGTTCCTGCTAATAACAGTGTTATAATATCATCCATGCAATTGACAAGAGTGAAGCAGAAAAAAATGGATAGATTAGAGCTACGCTATACCAAGGACATGACCTTCCCGTCTTTTTTATTCTTTGGAGCCAAAGTAATGGAACAGCGGGCACAATTTTGTTAAAAACTCTCGTAATAATAATTGGAATTCGTGTCCCATTCGAACTATGCTTTTTCCTCGTTTTGCAGACACAACATTCAATCGCGATTTTGCCCTTTTCATTGTTTTCCAACTCTCGTATTTTCTTATTTATCGATGCGCTCAAATTGATTGACTTGGTTCTAGACTTTAATTTTTCGCTTCGATGCCATGCTGAAAAATCTCCATACAGGAAGCGTGAAATTTTCATTTTATTATTTTAATTTGTCGCACTTCATCTATTGAAAGCAACTCATGAATATCCATTGCTGCTGCTGTATATGGAGACGTACATCTATTGCAAACATTTCTAAATTTTGCTAAACGAACTTCAAAGACGTATTATGCCCACCTAATTACGTATATGTTTAGTCGCAACTCTGCCATCCCAAAATTGAATAATAATGAAGATTATGAAAGAAAATGATAATAAAAACAACGAATAGTGTTAATAAATTAAGGAAAATACATAAAAACAAGCATATGTAATTACAGAAGACAATTAGCAGATAAATATATGAATATGTAAAATGATAATCAAACGACTCTTCCATTATTTCTTTATGTTAGCATCAATAAATAATATGCATTGCCTTTACCTCAAAATATAATAAGATAATTTATTATAACAATGCAATTTGATTGAATAATAATAATTGATTAAATATTTTCTAAACTTTTGTTTGATTAGACAATAAAACTGTACAAACAAATAATAATTAAAAAGCTTTCACGTGCACTAAATTATTTAACGTTTCATTGAAGGTAAAATTTTAGGAGACGGGTTGTAGAATTTTATTATACTCTTTTACGAAAGATAAGAACATCAAATTAACTAAAGTTTTCTTACCAATATTGATTATTAGATGAAATAATACTTGTTCCTATTTTTGCAGTATTTCATTTTTACATTAATAATTAGCATCCATCATCAACTTTCTTATTATTTTTATTTACCTAACGCTTATATTTAAATAATATGTATCAGTAAAGAAAAATAATACGTTAAATGCATAAAAAATGGTGTTAAATTTTCTACAGGATGACAAAAAATTCATATAAATTTTATTAATCACTCGATGAAATAATTGAAGTACAATTAATTGAATTTATTATTTTGAATTTATTGTATTGAATAATTATTTGAAATTTATCTGATTATACCAGAATGCATTAGACCTGTGCATTTGTAATCTGGAATAGCTTTAGTTGATTGTATTTTTCGTAAGTAAAAAAAAAATATTTAGAACAGTATTTATTCCTGAAGAATTGTTCTTAATTATATTCTCACTAGATCAAATCAATATATCAAATTATAATCCGAAGGATATTCCAGCAGATATGTAAACATTTTCATTTGCTTATGTTATCAAAGACTGGTGTATCTTACCTCTGTAAATAGTTTACATATAAAAAATACTTTTAATGCATTTATCATACATCTTATATTTACAAGGCAAAAGGACCTAAAATTATATATTAAATTTTATGTGTTATTTTAAAATAAATAACGTGCACAATCCATTAACACAAGATTATAAAATTATTGATTTTCCAAGTGATCGTACCAACATCTCTCTCTATTGATTAAATTTTAAGCTAATGAATATAAAAATTTCTTCCATACTTGTGTATTACACTTTAAGCCAGAAATTACGATATAACACTATATTTTCTTAAAAACTTTTTAAGCACAAACATTAATGCACGCCTTCATTTACATTAGAATTCATCCCGATAAAAATGTACGTGAATCATAGGTGCCCATTGTCATGAGCAATATGACTAATCGTGTCTCGATGAAATCATTAGCCATCATTATGACATTAATAATCAACTACTGTTGTAAAAGCAATTCCTTGTGCGGTTATCAAATAATGAGACGTCAACATCGATATATTTATGAATGCATCATCTGCCCCTCTCCCCGCCCCCCCACCATTCGTCCAATGCCCCGCAAAATCAGTTAACACGGATTTTATATTAAATAGCGTCGAAGCAACGAGATTTCGGCGCCCATTATGGACTCGTGAGCACGCGATGCGACAACTTGTATGTCGCCTCTCCCCACAAAAGATTCGGAAGCGTGAGGCGGCAGTGGTCAGCAACACGTAAGGGGCGAGCTGTGCCTGGAGCAAAGCCATTATCTGACTGGGCGAAGAGATCGTTGGCCGGTCAAGTCAGGCGCCGAGTCGTCGCGTTCCCATCCTCACCAAGCATCGGCCACTTACCAGCAGAGCCTCCGAACCCCAAAGCTAGCTCAACCCCTCGCGAGGGATCGCCACGCGCTGGTCCAGCGCGCAGCGTCTAGCGCAGGCTCCGCCATCTCCGGGAGTTGGCAGGAAGCGCGCGGGGGTTGGAAGCGCCGCTGAGACCCCAAGCAACGTGTCTGCGTGCGCGTCGGCCGTCACGATCGACGCCGCGGTCACCGTCCTCTTCCCTCTGCCACGAAGGAGACATCCCCGCATCGTCGCCTGGAGTCGTCCTAGTCCGGGAGGAGGGCCCGTCACGGGAGGAGGGCCATTCGGAGAAACGCCAGAGTTGGTGGAACGGGGCTGAGACGGGCCCAAGGTCCTTTTCATCGCGCGAATAAAATGGCCGCGATTCGGCGCGCGCGCGTCCGCTTAATTGATTGAGCGGACCGCTGGTAACGAGGGCCGTCGGACACGACGTCATAATCCGCGGTGATGCTGCCACCGTGACGAAGCTGCGCCCGTGCGCCGGATCGTCGACGCCGGCCTGAGAGAGAGAGGCAGGAGTCCTTCCGGTGAGTGCCTCCTACATGCACAACCCCTAGTTATTGCCAAACATTGATGCACTGAGTTTTATAGGCCTTGGTCTTTACGCGCGACAAGCGCTTCGCGTAATTGTATTCGAGCCCTTCGCGACACTTATTATAAAAGGAATTCGTTCATCGGACACATTTAGATGCGTTAATGCACAGGTGTCCGTGGCAAAGTATTTTCACGCCAAAGCAATATTAAATTGCACGGAATTGAACGGACTGTCACTAATAATCACTAACTACATGTACATGCACTGTACAATCATCTGTATTCTATTTATCTTGATTATATATATTATAAATGGGCATTTGGAATAAATAACTTTGTTATCTCATTCAATTGGATGATATTTGCGATGACAAAAGGATACAAAATTATTTTACGAGACGCAAAATATTGTTAGAAAGCTCTAATTTTTGTTCATTCTCTTGTGCATTCGAAAATGTATAGGTCGAGTATGTATTGAAATATACGTGTGGCTTTTATTGCTTCCGGGGTTCATTATGTAAATGTAAATTTCATAAAACTTAACTGTCTTCAATTTGGACTATTTATTTATTTATTTATTTATTTATTTTTGTTCGTTATCCAGTAAAATAGATAGATTATTATTATTATTATTATTATCATTGTTATTATTGTTATCATCATCATTGTTATTATTATTATTATTGTTGTAATTATTATTATTATTATCATCACCATTGTTATCATCGTTGTTATTATTATTGTTGTTGTTGTTGTTGTTGTTGTTGTTGTGGTTGCTGCTGCTTTTGTTATTGTTATTGTTATTATTATGCTTGGTACATCTACAATCGTAATAATAATATTAAATATATTACTGCAATTCTATTTCGTAAGCAATATTTCAAACGAAAGATAAATAAAACCGTATGCAAATATCATATAATATTTAATAAATGATTTGGCATTATCAAGATTTTCGAATTTCAATCGCAAATGTATTGCAATATCACAGCCGAGTATTTGATCATTTTATTTAAAATTAACTATAATTGCTAGGTCTCGTTGCTAAAAATAACAGCAAATGCCATGTAAAATTAGAATCCACTGATAAGTTGTCTGCGTGCGGCAAGCGACTCGTGCAAAACCTTAAAAGGGACGTAATGTTAAATAACCAGCAGCTCGGAATGAAATTGCGCAAATAGCTTTTCCCTATAATGGCCCAAGTATTATTATTTTTACGACTTTGTATTCATCCGAGCTATTTCGTGCTACCCCATTGTTTTACGTTTAAAAGTATTGTGCCCCACGGGCGTGTGGACGTAAGAGAGACGAAACACAAGAGCCCAGGCACGAGGAGTCCATTATAAAAACAGACCTGCTAAAATAAATCCACCGAGTAATCGCCACCCCGAACGAAACAAAAGAGTCGTCGACGAGGGGTCGGGGGGCTGAGGGCGACGAATCAAAAGGAGAAATAGCTGACTCAGAGCCTAACGATTGTCCACAGCCGAGGAAGCGCGAACAAGGGCCTGTGCCGAGGCTGGCGCACACCGGAGCTCAAATGAGATCCTACGACGGAGAGAGCAGCTCCTGCGAGGAGGACGAGCGAAGGGACGCGATGCCCGAGGGTCAGTTGCAGCAAGGCCCCTGGCACCGCTCGGCTTCCCATCCGACCTGGGCGTGGGAGCACCGTAGTACCGTAAGTCCGTTACTCACCGTTACTCATTGCATCTATCTCTTTTGCGCGACTCTGGCTGCGCTTCTTGCTGCGCGCCAACTCTCTTCTCTTTGATTATTGATGGAAATCGGGCTGCCCGCGTCACACTGTAATGGGCCAACAACGAATAAAAGCTTCGCTGTAGTTACCAGTTATAGAAATATCGATCAGCGGTGATTGATTTCGCGTCTCATTTCGCGTCTCGCGCGGTCTTGTCACTTCGCCTCCTGAGCTCGGCATAATCGGCATAAAGCATCGGGCGTGCGTTATTTACTTGTGAATTTTATTGTCGAAGAATCGGTTAGGAGAATCGCGGGAGGTCACCGATAATGTTGGACCTCGGTTTTTGATGGCTCAATCTCACAATGAAAAAAGAACAGCCAATATATTCTTGGCCGGCTTCGGCGAAATTTTTGCCGTCCTTATATGCCCTTCAAGCAAATAAACTCGTCTTTATTGTATTTGTTTCTCATTTGCCTCTATATGCCCTGGGTCAAAGGAATTTAAAACGCTTACTCTTTTATGTATTCCATCGTGTCTTCGAGGTAGAAAAGTTCGCGTCAATAACAATGAAGGAGAAACGTCGAGGAAACTTAATTGCAGTACATTCGAACGCAAATACGCATCAATAAACAAAAGTAATAAGTCCTTGCATTATTTTCTCCCCGGACTATGAGAATGCCACTGAAATTGGACGCATATCTGCATAATGATGAGCCGAAGCTAACCTACAACAATCTATTTAGCTTTATTAAAGTAGCAAATCCATTAATACCCACACGCACCCGCAAAATACAATCCACGAAGGATTAATCTCTCGCCTGCGCGGATATACGAACGAAAATTGCAGTCACACACCACTTGCCACTACAACTGCAAACCGTATTTACAACTATATATATACAACCGCAACACTGCAAACTGCACTATACTTACGCACAACAAATGCGCGCATCGATCGGACGTATCCGCCAGGAACCAACAGCGACTCCGCCGTCCTGCTCTAACCAAATACCCAACTAACGGCACTTCCTTACAGCACACGCTCCCATCGCACGGCAATCCGAACCCGTCCCTGGAGCCGATGGGCTACCCGAGCCCCGGTGGCTCTGGCCAGCCGGTAATGTCCGCACCCCCGACGATCTACTCGGCGTCGGACAACCCCCAGAGCGCCCCGGGCAGGAGGACACCTCTGGGAGCGGTCGGCCTTGGCGGCTTTTATTTCCAGCAGCAGCCCGCGCAGCCGCACGCCTCCTCCACCTCCTCCTCGTCAACGAACGCCCTCACCGACGAGAACAGACCCGACCACGAGAGGTAGCTCTTTTCGACATCTCGGTCGCGCTGCCAATCCTCTTTAGCGCAATCCTGAC
Source organism: Ceratosolen corneri (assembly GCA_030522565.1). Taxonomy (NCBI): domain Eukaryota; kingdom Metazoa; phylum Arthropoda; class Insecta; order Hymenoptera; family Agaonidae; genus Ceratosolen; species Ceratosolen corneri. The sequence continues at coordinate 13,273 of JAPYYT010002106.1, forward strand.
AGCTCTTATTAAGAGTCAGGCTTGCGCTCTGTTGGCACGAGGCTGCGCTCGCGTCGCTCATGTCACCGCGGCTCTCTCTCTTCGTTTCGTTTGCGATTGCTCGCGAATTGAGCGCCGCTAAGCAGAGCCGTTGCCAATAATTGACCGTTCCAAGTCTGTCGCGTTGGTAGCACACGCTTTTGCAATGCAGTCGATCGCAGAGCTGCGGAATAAGCTGCTGTTTAATACCTCGTGCTATTGACAGTATTGAAAGAAGTGTGCCGATGCTGTTGAGTCTATGAAAGTTGCTAATGATTCTATGTCTATGAAAGTTGCAAATTTTCATTTCGCTAGTGCACTTTAGATGCATTATTGCGATGTTATTGTAATAAGCGAGATTGCAATGTATTGTAGTATTACGACCATATTATGCTTTGAGAATATCTATCGTTTAAAATAGCTCGTGAAAGATCACAAAAATATTAACAACGATGATTTAAAGGAACGCATAATTTCGAGGTTTATTTAATTGTCCAACGAATATTACTTACTTTCAATTCATTTTTTTAATTCTATTTTACTTGATGCGATGATTAATTATGTGCGATTATTCATTGATATTAATAAATAACGAGCAGCATATGCAAATGACTATTATCGCACTATTATCGCATTGATGCATTAATTGCATTTCACTTGATCGACATATATTTTGTCTGAGCATAATATATTTTAGCATATAGTCTGGAACATGCGCATTTTGCATTTTCACAAGTACAAATCTTACCATATTTAACGCATTTTTTAATTGCCACGTGAGTGCACAATCTTGTTAAATAAACATTGATGAAACACCGAAAAAGTCAAAGATATTATCTTTATATAATTATGCATTGATATAGAGTACTGTATAATTGCGTAGTTTGAAATAATTTCTTGCATGCCACGAAATCTATTATTATATTATACCTATCGATAATTTAACGATTAAAAACTATTCGCCAATAATATCAAAAGAATTTAAATCATGACAATAAATTCATTAATTTCATTAAAATAAAAGTGGGACTATCCACTTTTATTAAATTACAATATTTTTTGTATCATAGTAATAATTTCGATTTGACAAATAAACATATGAATTCTTAAATTTTATCTATGATAAAATATATGAAATTATTCGTCCAACACAGTTATATGATGATAATTTGTTGATTATGAAAATTTGCAAGCATATATATGACGTCTTTATTAGGCAAGTTACAATTAATATTGTTATTGTCTAAATAAATTGCTATAGTTATGAATTGCACTAGGTTAAATATTCAATGTTAATGTCAAATTTCACGTGCGCCATTTATTAGATCATAAAAACACTATTAAAAAGTGTTTTAAAATATTATCAAAGAGTCAGGAAATATTAAAGCTAATATTTTGTGAAAATTAATGTTGAAAAGAAATTTTAAGAGTGACAAGAGATTAAGGTATCATAATTATTTATTGTAAACTATACAGCGTATAGCATACTATCTTGACAATGTACGCTTAAGATTGATACAACTTTGTGTCACGAAATTCTTTATATATTTACAGATCTGGAGCTTCGCGATTAAACTGTCCTTCAAAGTCGAAGACAACGAGACAAGGAAAGAGCGTCAGATTAAACATAAATGCTCGGGAACGACGAAGAATGCACGATCTTAATGATGCACTTGATGAACTCCGCTCGGTTATTCCATATGCGCATAGTCCCTCCGTTCGGAAATTATCAAAAATCGCCACATTGTTATTAGCCAAAAACTACATACTTATGCAAGGTCAGTAATTTCGAATAGCGAAGGCCGGTATTTTATAATTACTTATAAGAGCTCCGAATTCTCCTAGTCATAAGTACAAAACTACTTTTTCATAAAATCCAAATATTTTCATATATATATATATATATATATATATGTATGTATGTATGTATATATGTGTGTGTGTATGTGTATTGTACAATGTTTTACAACTGCACTTAAACACTTAGTTTACATTACATAAATAATTTTTGCGCTGCGCAATATTTGTTGTACGTACGCATTCAATCAATTGCTAATAATAATGTACTTGAAGCTAATACAATCACTGACTCAAAGAACATTTTAATACTATTGATATTCGTATATTTTATACTATAGCTACTCATATAGTTTTTATATTATGATATATTCATATTGTAGAAAATTTTATGCATTTTAGCTATAAATTTATAAAACTAAAATTTAACGATTAAAAATTTTTATGAACTTGAGCAAAAATTGTCGTTACTAAAATTTTTATTATGAATAAGTCATTGGATAAACTCTAAGTTAATGAACATAATGAAAAATTTATTTATTAATTAATTTTTTAAATGTCAATAAAAGATATTTACATATACATTCTACGTAATCGAACATTAAAAGCATAATATAATATTAGAGAGACAGCGAAATCTAAATATTTATATTATAAATAAATAAAATTAATCAAAAATAATATGCATTTACCATACGTATCGTAATCATAACTTGATTATATGCATATGACAATTTTATTTAGATAATAATTTTTTTATACGCGCGCAAAAAAATGAGCTAAAGGTTTGCTTTATTTTCTTTTCTTTTCTTTTCTGGCGGCTTACCTTAATAACGAAAGTGGCACTTTAAAGCTAATCATTCAAAAAGAAAATTCATAAATAAAAATCATTTTTCATTTATCATATTTTTAATAGTTATTATAATTACACATAATATCGGATACCTAAAATCATATGAATCGCCATACTCCTGTCGCAAATACAATTGTCAATACTTTCAATCAAATAATAACATTAAATGATTATTTGGTAAAATACTTTCAACCATAATTCCGAATGGCAAAGTCAGCTGAATTTCGGTAAAATCGTGCCACAGAATACAATAAAGTTAAAAAGCAATTCAGGCGAACTCCTTGCTTACATGCACAAGATTATGCGACAATAACTTTCAAGCTCGATGACGCTAATAAAAGCTCGCGCTCGCATGCGAACATCAGCGCTATTAAATCACCATTTGCAATGCAGGAAATGCCCTGGACGAGCTCCGCCGAGTCATCGCGGTTCTGCAATCGCCCCACGCCCACACGGCGACCTTGCCGCCAACTCCTGTCTCCTACGATCTCCTGCAAGGCTTCCCCGGGAAGCTCTTCCAAGGCGTCCAAGAGCTTCAAGGTCTACAGCCGACCAATTCTCAGCAGCCAGTGAACGCCGTTAGTCCTGCCGAGACCCCGAGCGAATCTACTTAAATCTCCTTTCAAATCTATTTCATCTAATTCGTCCATTTTCTTGCTTCAGGAGCTAGAACTACAATATAGGCACGTTATTTGTTCTTGCGCTATTTCGAAATTTTGTTGGCACTTTTTCTAATTTTGACTCCGAAATATCACCGAAGAAGGCTCGATATGTGACAATGGAATGATTTCCTCGCAGTGCCAATTGTGGATTACTCTAAGACATGTTTTTGTTTAAAATGTCGATATTTTAAAACATAAAATGTTTTTACTTTTTTATAGCTTTTTACTTCAAGAGAAATTTCATGCGGCCGGTTGTTTAAGATAGAGTACGAAGAGTAAGTGTGAACGAAAGGAATTCAAGAAAGAGAAAATTAAAAAAAGAGCTTACGCAGAAGATATGGTAAATAATCAATAAGGGCTTTAGCATTTCACATGCGGTTTTCGCTGTATGTATCATGTCCATTCGATTGATTTTCATTATGAAACCAATTTAAATAGACGACAGAATGTATTTCAAAAACCCACAGTCATTTTACCATAATTTTGGAATTTACACAATATATACTTTAGACACTCAACGATTGTAAATTAAAAATAGGACCAAATATTTACCACAATAGTTGTGATAAAATTGGATTTTCCTAGATCTATCTATTTTTCGGTATATTATGATTTTTGCTCTGGATTCTTCGTTTATTATTATAGAAATAGAATTCAACATAACCTAAAGAAACTCAATAATTTTTAGAAATTCAATTTTTAGAAGATATAATATATCCACTATTACTAAGTGGGCCTATCATATTGATCACAAATTCATATAAACATTTATAAAAACGAATTTCTTCAAGCAAATAAAATCTGAAGTTTCTATAAATTGTAACCGTACAGTCCACAATTTAGCATAATTCATTATACACGAAATGTCGAAAAAATATTACTAGAATAATATTTCTGAGTATTACGTAATCACTTATCGATGATTTCTCAAGTCTTATACAATAATTGTTCGTATATATACAAAAAAGCGACCGAGACAAAGAGAGAGAGAGAGAGAGAGAGAGAGAGAGAGAGAGAGAGAGAGAGAGAGAATGAATAAACAACCATTTTTGGTTGGTACAGAAATCAATGTACGTATATGCATATTTATATTTTAAAAAAATTATTTTCGATATGCGATCGATTTGGTAGGTCTTAGTTGTAGTGCCACTAAATCAAAAAAATAATATATTTATATTATCTAATATGTATTTTAAAATCCATTCCATTAGTATAATAACACTAATATTTGATCTCATTTTTTTAAGTTAAATTTTAGTTTCCATGTTAGATTATTTAGCCATAAAATTTATATTAAAAACCTGATAAATCTAGTCTAGTCAAAAAACATTACAGCTAAATTACCAAGTACTTTTTAAAATGAAAATAATTCAATCTTGAATAATCATTAATGTATACTGAGATATGAGACCATTATAAATATTATTGTACAAATTCAGATAAGATTAATTAATTCATAAGTTATTGGTTAGTTATAAAGAAATGAATAATTTTAATTAACAAAAAAACACTTTTGTAGATGATAATTATGTAAGAATATACTTTCTTATACCTTTATTTACAGCTTATATGAGAGAAGTTTATGAGATTTTTAGTATGTAATTTTAAGAAAGTAAACATATTTATGTACTTGAGTACTTTTTATAAAAGCTATTTCCATTACGAAAACAAAATGAAAGTATAGAATAAATAATAAAATAAATCAGGCTCTTAAATCGTGATCATTATAAACGAAAGTATCGATGCCTATAAGAAGGGAATAAAAAATCACTTGATATATTTACATAACTATAAAAGTTAAATGCATTTATAAAAAAATGCTTTAAATAAGACTACAAAACATTTATCTGCGAAAGAATATGAAATAGCAAACTACTTAGAAAGTAATATAAATGTAAAAAAAAAAAAAATAAGTTTTACGAAAAACATTCACAGTTTTGTAATAATTTTATGGTATACTAAGAGTGAATAATGGTTTTATAAATTTATAATTGTAATGTTTCAGTTTTCGATACTGAAAAGAGTGATGGAAAAAGAAAGCATTGAATGATAACCGAAATTTGAAATGAGAAATTTGTATGTGCCAATTTAGATGTGCAACACAGGGAATAAATTCAAAATAAAAATAGTTATGAAATTGTCGAATGAAAAGTGAAATGTATGAAAGAGAATGAGAGAGGGGAGAAAAGAAACTGTCCAAGTTCCGCCTGCAACACGATAGTCAATATAGTATGTGATACGAATAAATTTATGCTAATAGTATAAACAGATATAAAAAAAAATTATGGATTTAAATAAATATATATATATATATATATATATATATATATATATATATATGTATGTATGTATGTATGTATGTATGTATATATGTTTATTTATTAATATACTAGATAACGGTATTACACTGAATCTTCTATTTCTATGGAGTTTACTAGTGAATGGTGGCGCTTGTATAAGCATTGAAAATCTACGATATTATATACTATTTGCTGTTGTGTATATTTAAAGTGCCAAGAGTCAAAAAAGGAAGGAGTTTACGATAGCGATCGCATCGACCTATTAGCAATAACCTATGTCGGACGCATGCTTCAAAACAAATCAAATTAAAATGCGTCCAGACACATGAATTAATACTGTAACGTCAATATTAAGATTAAGGATTTATACTACTCGTCATAGACTAGTGTAATAATATAACTAATATAAGTGTTTAGCATGCAAAATAAAATATATTTACGAATAAACTAAAACAATATTGGCTATTATATGGAATCTAGAACTAGCACCTCTTGAGCTTCTCACGAATCGACATTTCATTTCCCGAGCCCTGGCTCAAGCGAGAAAAGTAAAAGGCGCAAAATTTTTCCATAAGCAACATTGTCTCAATAGATACGAAACAACTAGTCAGTCTCGCGAGCGAAGCGGAAACTCTTTCTTACTTTCCTCATTCGACCAGCAACGAACATCCTCTTTCCTTCTCCGCGGCCTATATTCGAAATTCCCGCTCTGTCGATCTCCGCGTCTTAACGGCCGCCCACCTAACTCGCGACCTCGAAGATCCTCGGTCGTTACATAAACCCTTCAGTCGACAAGTCGTCGGGTAAGCATACAGTGTCGAAGCAAAATGTACAATACCATCTTAAGGAGATAAACAATGTGTCCGTAAAAGCGTAATGAGAAAACCATTGCTCTTGCGACACGAGTGTCGTTTCTTTCGAATGCCCGAGGGAAGATTCGCGCCGTAAAGTGGCGTCGCCTTACGGCTACTTAAAGAAGTACGCGTGGACGCCATGAGTAGTTCCCCACCGTCCTCCTCCTTCCTCTCGTTGACGCTCGCTCGCTCTCTCGCCCCCTGCGCCTTACGCTCGCTCCTTCTCACTCGCTCGCACGAGCGCACACACGCGCATACACGCCTCGCAAACAAAGTCTATCTCCCTCTGTCCTAAACAGAGTAACGGTGGAGCACGGCGCGACGGCATCGACTCTCAGTTTGCTCTCTGCCCGAACGACGTTAGGAGGTTCGAGTACTAATAGGAATAGAAATAGCGTATCCATCTACACAAACACATACGTACATTTATTTATACGCGCACGCGCACTCAGATAAATAAATAAATTTTTTATTTTCATATATATATATATATATATATTGTGTATATATATATATATAGTGTGTGTGTGCGTGCGTGCCTGTGTGTATGAGTATGCACCTACGTATGCACGCATACTGTATTGTATTGTGTATGTGCGCACGCGTATGCGTGCGCCGTGTAACACATAGATAGGAGCGCGCGAGAGTCATCGGCCGGTCGCGCCTTGTGCCCGATTAACAAATATACCGTAGGCGTTCGTGTGCGCGAGCTCGCCCCGGGTAGAAGGCCTAGGGGACCCAAGACCGGGCAGTCGACTTCCACGCGACGACGTAAGGCGAGCCGGATCGCAACCATCACAAGACACGGAAATGTAAGGCAGCGCGCCGTCAAAAAGATAGTTGAC
>JAPYYT010002107.1:0-40692 GCA_030522565.1 Ceratosolen corneri
AACTAAATATGAAAAATTTCTTCCTTTTTACACGACGGTCTTTTTCATGCATGAAACCCTCACGGGCGTCGCTATCACCAACATTAAAACCAATCGCTACTGTTAGTCTACTATAAGATGACATACAACAAAACCTGATTTTGGAACATATGGAATTGAAACATATCCCCCGCTTGCATTAACCCGATATGTTGGCGATTGCAACACACACATCCGTATTTAGAATAAAGACAAAAACCAATTAATCTCTATGACTGCTGGCAAACGAACTTGACACAGAATGTAGAAAGACTTAAAATTTTATCCCCCTCTCATTCATTCTCTCGCTACTCTTTATTTTATTTCTTATAACATACACTGGATAGTCGAACTTGTTATATTTTGTTCTATTTTACAATTTTTCATAAAGTTCATTAAAATTATTGATACAATCAACTTTTAATTAATTTATGTGCGGTTGAATATATCAACAATTGTTTTTTCTTTCCTCGTAACGCTTTGTTTGATATTTTTCAAATAATAATATTTATATAAATATTATCGATTTAAAAGTAACATATTAAAATTATTTTTAATCAGAAAATTGTTGCAAGAATCAGTATCGATGGTATACAATTTTGATAATAAATTGTTTATGCTAAATTATTTCAAACAACATACTGTAAATGAATTTGATAAATTTGCAGGAATTTCATATCTTGTAAATTTTGTTTTCTTTTCTTATGCTATTAATGAATATAGTTATTGATTAAAATTTTAATCTAATATTAAATATTAATACAAACAAGCCATTTTCTTATTTAAAGTTATGAATTTTTATCGCCTATTAGAAATTCAGTAATAGCATTGCTATAATACAGTTTTTCAATTTCTACTCATCAAATTACCAAGTGTACCTTATTATTAAATTCTTAAATTTTATAGTTCAATGCTAAGAGAAATTATGGAATGAAGTAAAAATCTTTTATTTAAAATTAAAATTTTTTATAATTTTTATAAAACTTTCTTTCAAACAAATTAAAGAATTTGTTGTATAAGTAGTTGTAAAAGAAATATACCTTATGTAGTCTTTTTATTATTTTCATTTAGTCACTTTTAATAATTAAAATAACTTTTGTATAAAAAGTTGTTGTATCATGAATGATTATTAAAAACACTGAATTTATGAATACGCCAGCGCATACATGTATAAATAAATTTATATTCATATAAATAATTCTACATTTATGTAACGATTCAACAATAAAAATTTATTCTATTTGTAATTAACAAATTTGTATGAATATCGACTATGAGTATCTCGAATACTAAAATGAACTTCTTTTAGTTATAATTATTAATTTATAATAATTTGAGAAATATAATTAAATTATCACTTTTTATATGAAATCTTGAACTTATATGTAAAAATTTTAATTTATTTTGATTATACACTAAATTAATTGTATTATCATAAATAAGCTTTAAAAATAACCGCAAAGCAATTTTTCAATACTAAAGTGGTGCGTATATATATATATATTTTTTTTAATCTCATAATTAATATCAGCAGTTAATTAATTTTTAAAATGAACTGAATATGATTTGCATATTTTAAAAAAAAATATTAAAAATTTATCCACATTAAACTTTGCTCGAAAAATATATTTTCAATTCAGTTCATCTTCGTTAAGAAAAGTAGATCGTAATTTTTACCCTTTTCACATTTAACAGTCGTAAATTAAATTAAATGTAATTTATTGATTTTATAATATATTTTGAAAAAAAAATTCAAAGTTTGATAAATTATATTTTGAAATTGTATTTTGATTGTTAATCACTTTTGAAATTAATGCTTATTTCTCTAAATATATTATTGCGTCCTTTAAAAATAAATAATTTAACATTCTAAATGAAAATATGAAAATAATAAATGGTATAACAATAATGATAAACTCATGTAAATATTTTTCAATATTTTTTTTACAAAAGATCTTTTAGTTGATAATTTTTTTTTAAATTTTTTAGTATTTTATTATAATTGAATAAAATTTTTGGATTGCAAAGTTGAAAAGAAAATCTTTAGCTTCTAAATAAATACGTGTTTTAATTCACATAATTTGTAGTGGTCTCTCATTCATTTCAGTCATCTTTCGCCATCTTTGCTAAATTTGCATAAATGAAATTAGTTGTTTTATTAAACATTTATATTTACGTTTTATATTATAAATGAATTATAATAATTTAAAATGCTTTAAACCATTTTGGTTTAATATTTTTAAACTAAAAATAAAATTTAATTAAATGGTATATACTGTTATTGATTACGAGAGAATAACATATTTTGAATGCTTTATATCTACTTTTATAATTCATTAATAAGAATAAAAATATATATTATCTAAAAGGTTAAAATATTTATTCAATTATTAATATTTACATATATTAGGTACACAACTCTCTCTCTCTCTCTCTTTTGCATTCACTCACTTATTCATACTTACAAAATAAATTAGTAATTTAAATACATTATAGCAACTTATATAATTTATAATAACTAATAATAGTTTAACTACAATAAATAATTGTATGTATGTATAAGAATTGTATGTAATTCATGTGCACAAAGTAAATAGTAAAATGAATTATTTAATATTTCTTGTAAAATTCATTCAATAATTTTAAAATTTATTTTGAATAAATTTAGTCGTGTTAGAAGTAAAAAAAGAGATAATCAACTAATGAACTTATCTTTTAAAAATAATTATAAATAATTGTAAAATACAAATCGATAATAGATTATTAAAACGTAAATATTATATTCGAAGAATATAGACTTATTTACGAAAGTCAGCAACACCCTTCCCTTTAAAAATGCATTAAATACTCAAATCAGTCAACACAACACGGTCACATTTCAAGAAAAACAGAAATACAACTACCCAGTATAGATAAAAGTGACAACACACAATAGTAAGCGACCGTCACAACACCGTTATTCCACTCTACTCTTTTTTCTTTAGTGCGAGCAAGAAAGAACGAGGTACTTGGGTGGGTAGCTAGCGGACATATTTTGAGAGCAGTAAAACTGAAGTCAAAGTGTGAGACGAGGACGGAACTAAAAGCGTATGGAAGAGAGGAAACTCGGAAAACGAAACCCGAAACGAATATACATATTCAGGCATATCCACACACAATTAAAGTGCAAGATGGCGACATTTGGGTATCGTGGGTGTTGCTGCTAAAATTCGAGAGTACTATTTTCCGAAAAAAAAATAAAGAAGTGCTGAAGTACTTAAACTTCTTGTACTCACTGGCCCTCATTTTTTCTCCCATTAGCCACTCTCATAGAGTTATCTGAAATAAGTGACATCAAGAGAAAGAGAACTGTATTGCATGGCGCTCAACAGTGGTGCTCCGTGTGTTGTGTATTTGCAATACCCGTTATCATTACGATTGTCGCCTTGATTATTAGTAGTATTGACTTACAGCCGGTGATCCATTCCCTGACATCGGCAAGTACGACACTATACGTCATCCTGACTGAATGCGAACGTGTATAGACCAAGGAACCCTTCCTCTTCATTATCCCTAAGCCTTCCTCGTTAGTAGGGAGCGTTGAAATCCAAGAGCTTCGCTGTTAGCCACGCGTATTGTTTAACCAGAGCCGTTGTTGCTGTAATTGCGGTAAACAACATTAAAGAGATATTTTGTTTATGTGACGCGTCTGATGCTAGAGCAACGAAAATAATAAGTACGTAAAGTGAACAAACGAGCTGATAGAAAGAGAGAAATAAAGAAGCTTTGGAGATTAAAAACAATGCGAGGAACGCGTCGTCGCCGTAGCTTGTGTTAAATATTTAGGGCCACTGCTACGTGTTCTTTGGCCCGATCAGTAAGTTATTTATCATTAACTTTCCATTTTCTTTATGTTTCTTTAAATTTACTGCTTTTTGTTTAATATACACACTCACGTTTTCCCTCGTTTACGTTTATTACAATTATTCGTTCTTTTCATCTATAAGTAGTTTAGTATACGAGCGAGTGAGCAGGAGCGCGCGCGCGCGCGCTCTGCTTACGTGCATGAGACTTCTCTCTCATCTTCACTAAATATATTGTCAGAGTTTGCAAAAAGTTTAGATTATGTGTTTTTGTGTTTTCTGTACTTACATCTTCTTTAAGTTAGCTTTTCTCTTCGATTAATTATCTGGCCACCATAGTCAGTAAACATTGTACCAAAGGCTCGTATGTAAAATAAACGAGTGACAGATTTGACGCATTTCTTCTCTCTCTTCTGCTGCGTATCTATATACACCTTCAATTTTTAGGCTCTGACGCACGCAGTCTGTCCCTTTATGTACTTTTTCCACGTATCTCCTTATCCCCCCCCCCTCATATACCTTCTGATTCTCTATCTTGAATTCCTTCTTTCATTTTTTCCTTGTCTTCATCTCCATTCGACGCAAATATATGAATGCATAAGTGCAAATTCGTTCATAGGTGTATGCAGCAAAGCATTCGAGACATACGTGATCACTACACTTAGGGAAGCTTTCCCGTAAGAAGCGAAAAATTTTTGTAGATGCTTTACAAATCGCGGGTTTCAAGTAGTACGTTTCCAGGTAAGATAGAAAAATGAGATATATCTATGTGCAAATGAGTAGAATAAAAATTTTAAAAAATCAAAGCAAGAGTAGCCTAGAGGGCACAGGATATGAAAAGTTTCATGATGAACAAGAATGTACTCCTTATTTTATAGACAGAAGCAATGAAATGATACCTCTTTTTAAACGCATATATAAATATATATTACTGAATATTAGCACGTACTAATTCACGTTTGATGTATTGTTTATAGCCTTTGCCAGGACTTAACCCACTTTTATCATAATGCTTAGAAAGATTTCATTTACATCTTATTTAAATAATAAATTATTAAAAATTTTTTAACTAAAATATATCAAATTTTTTCATTTTAATTTTAATAAAGTCATATTCAATTTGTTCAATTTTATAATTATATACCACTTATCTACGTATTATCAGTAAATATCTATCAAAAGTATAAAAAATATCTATGTTTGATACCGTATACTTAAAATAAAAAATGTCATTCTTTTTCAATTACTGTGTAATTTAATATTATGTAAATTTATAAAAGTAAGGATAAGTAAACTTTTATATAAATTTTAATAAAATAAGAATATTTGTGCAAAATTTTTTATTTCAATATAATGTTACTAAGAACGAATAGATTTTAAAAAATTTATATATTTACATAAATATTCTTATTTTAAATTATAGATGAATATTCTTTATTAAAACTGTAATAAAAGTTATATTACAATAATTAGTGTAATAAGTTATATTACAATAAAGCTTTTATCAAAAGAGAATTAATTTTCTTAATGCATAACATAATAAATAATTTAAATAAATTATTTAAATTCTGTTCATAAAATACTTATAGATTAAATATATAGTTCAGGAGGTGGATGGTAGGACTTTAGTCAGAAGTCAAGATCAAAACTAATTGAAACCCTGGAGGACAGTGGAGCATTGGAGGAAGGGGAGATGTCAGCTGGAACTCAAGGCGAGATACGGGTTGGTCCATCACACCAGGTTTGCTAATTCTTTAATAAAAATTCCCTTGCCACATAGCTATACTGCAGCACAGCGTACCTATCTCAAGGCTTGTTTATTTAATAACTCTTCATGCAATATATGAATAAAAGTAATCAAACTATTTTATAAATATGTATATATATAACATCATGTCAATTTTATTTTATACAATTCTGTCTTGAGATTAATACAACAGAATCTTTATAATATATATATTTGATGTATACTTTTATTATGACTCATATAAATTTTGCAATTGACAATAGAAAATATATTGATTATTTATAATTGATAATGTATTGAATATTACTTTTAATATAATTAATATAAATTATAATTATAATAATCTGAAAAGTATATCTTTATAAAATAAATAATTATGATAATTATTAGACTTAAATTGACTTATATTGACTGTTACTTAAATAATAAAATATTTCTTCCAATAATTTATTTGATTAAAATGTCAAAATCTGTTATTTTTCTCAAGACTAAAACTTTCAATTTACATAACTGAATAATATTATTATTGTTATTATTGTGCTAAGCTGTCTTATTTATGTAAATAAATATCATTTTTTGATAATTATATTTGTTAATGTTCAAGTGGTTATTAATTACGATCAAATAAAAATAAAATTTAAAAGCAAAATTGGCGAGGATATTAATGCAAAATTACAAATATATACATCAATAATTTTTTATTTATATATTTATATAAATATATTTATATTTTATTAATTTATTTATATATAAATAATTTTATTTATATATTTATATAAATATTTGTTTTATTGGTTCTTTTTGCTTTGCTTATATTATCCTTAAAAAACTGTGTTGTGTTGAAAAAAAGTTGTTTATATTTTTGCATTGGCAGATAGAAAGGGAGTATTAATGAAAGAAAAAAGCAAGTGGTATTATATACATAATTAGAAGACAAGAGAGCACAATGGGTAGTTAAAAAAATCTCAATCTATATAATTTGGATGATTAAAAAATTAAAAGAAAAAACAAGCTGGAGTATAGGTGCGTATGACTAACTTGCTTTCGCAGTGAAGCTAACAGCGCACAATCCCGGATTTCTGATACAGGACCTGGTTTCTTGCCAGGCCCATCTGCCTGAGTATCGACCGGGTATCCCTCCCGGAGAACTACTTCCTGATCCAGAGTTTTCTAAAGAACGAGAGGAATTAAGATGGATTCCTGCAATGACATTGGATATGGACTTACTCATGTACCTGAGAGCAGCACGATCTGTAGCTGCCTTTGCTGGTATGTGTGATGGAGGATCACCAGATGGTTGTGTGGCAGCATCTCGAGACGATACTACCATCAATGCACTTGATACATTACATGATTCTGGTTATGACGCAGGAAGAGCTCTACAAGCTCTATACAAATGTGCTGTGCCCAAAGGGATTGATAAAAAATGGTCTGAGGAAGAAACTGTAGGTGTCTGACAGTATTTATATAAAAATCTATATTTTTAACGTAATTTAAATCAACATTTATTTTATTTATCTTTTGCAGAAACGCTTTGTTAAAGGTCTTCGACAATTTGGAAAAAACTTCTCGCGTATTAGAAAAGATCTTTTACCACACAAAGATACGGTAATTGATTCCATATTTTATTTACACAACAATTTTTATTTTATCCCAAACTGTATTCATATTTTACGTATGTGAACAATAGTTGACTAATCATATGAGTGCATAAAATATATATTTAATTATTATAACCATTCCATAACCCTAAAAGACTTTTTAAGTATTAAATGAGCTAATAATAAAATTTAAGTAAAAAAAAAACTAAATAAATAATAAATAAAAATACTAAATAATAAATAAATAACACAAGAAAGCCATACTGTTATCTATAACGTTTATTTTAGTGGTATTAAAGTATTTATTATATATTCTAAATAAAAGTAAAAATAATTTCCTGAACACAAAACAAATATTTTTTTAAAGTTATAGTTACATATTAAATTACATACATTACATATAGTTACATTAAAAAAACTGTTATAAGTATATATGATATTGATAGATTGTATCTTATATATTCATATAAATTATATTTTTATTGTTTATCTTAAAAATCAGTTAAAAATGGTTAAATTAAAATGGTAAATTTAAATTTAAAAAAATACTCTTTTCAAATTTACAGAAAGCAGTTTTCAAAAATCAAATAAATATATTGAAATAATTGATATTAGAATTATTTTCAACGTTATCTACTTCAACAATTGTTTTCAGAAGCTTCTGTAAAATTGTCAAAACAATTTATTACTAGATACAAGGAAATAAAACACATTGTGTTTGTATTATGAATAAGTCCAAAAATTTTAAAAAACTTGATTGGAAAACTAATAAGGAATAATGTTATATTTAGCAAAGATAAACTTGTAATGTAAACTTCTATTAAAGCAAGTGTTAAAATTATTGCTTTAAAAACAAGTTTAAATCTATAATTTTTAGTATCTTTAAAATAATTTTTTATATTTTTTTATTTTATTTTTTTAATTATCCCGTAAATTTATTGAATTATTGAATTATCTAGTAGTGATAAAAATAAAGTTTATAAAACTTCCTTTTTAAAATAAATGTATTCATGTTATCGACTAAGACAACAATTTCAATGATTTTAGCCGGAACTCGTCGAGTTTTACTATTTGTGGAAGAAAACGCCTGGAGCGAACAACAATCGGCCGCATCGGCGACGTCGACAAGGTTCCCTCCGTCGCATTCGTAATACGCGTAACTCACGAGCAGGTACGCCTAAGGAGGAGACAACTACACCAGTTAGTGGTGAAACACCAAGCACGAATAATTCTAAAGAAAGTAGTGCCACAGAACCTGAAGGTAGCAACAGTGGATCCGTTGGCTGTGCTGGCTCTACAGCATCCGGTAACAGTAATACCATTGCTAGCGAGGTGAGTTCTGTTACAGAAGACGACAATTCCGAAGAAGACAGTGACTCGCGTGATACAAATACCAACGGGATTACACACTCTTGTCAGCACTGCTTTTCAAACAGCTCCAAGGATTATCAGGTTCTTATTTTATTTACTTTATCATATAAATTACATTACTTACATACACAATGTTATATTAACATTAGAAAAAGAAAATAATTCGCATAGTAATCAATAAATTTAACATGGTGAATAAAAAATGTATTAAGTCTATTACAACTGTATAAAACCAACATGAATGAATTTGTATCTACTTTTTAAATTATTTTTGAACAGTATTAATATTTATTTTACATTTTTATAATTTATTATAATTTATTAATTTTTTATATTTATTTTATAATTTATTTAAATAATAAATAGTCTTATAAAAATCATGTTATAAATTTAATATAACCTAACTTTTTCTGTGCAAAATTTGTATAATAAAACATGAAGACTTCAACCTAAATATATTCTCAAGCATTTATCTGTATTCACATATTTGATATATGAAATACTAAAAAGTATAATGTTAATTTGAACATAAAACATTCTTAAATTTTCTAAAAACAATAATTTTTTTAGTTTAGAAATTTCAAGCTTTAGTAACATATAAACTATCATTTATTTGTTTGGTTGTACTTCAATTTTTTAAACTACACATTCTGAAATATACAATCTTTAACAATAATTATTTAATTAACAATTATTATATCTTAGTAAAAATGTTATCATTAATAATAACAAATGATATTAAAAATATATTAAAATTAATATTACAATAATAAAAACTACAAAAATGAAATTTTGTAAAAATCAACTAAATCAATAATGTACCATTTTATATTTTAAAATAAAGATTAAAAACAAAACAAAATCTTGGATTATAGTAATAATTTTTGTTATTTTTAAATTGTTATAACATTTAGATAATTTAAAAATTGATTGTATATTTAAAAATTACTGATAATTAAAATAAATATGAATAATTTTTTTAATTAAAAATTTTCCTAAAAAAATTTAGTTTTAAATAAATTAATTTAGATTTTATATTACAATCGTTTTATATATAAAATATAGAATAATAAAAGACAAGATTAAGAGATATGACATTTGATAAAATATATTTTTAATTTAATTTAAATATATTTTTATACATATTTTAGCATATTAAAAATAATAAAATAAACATCAATTATCACTTTACAAATATAAAAATGTAAATAATTAGATGAATTTATATTTATTAATGTTTTTTAGAAATATTTATAATCTGTCTTCTATAATGTCATTTGAATTTAAAATATAAAGCATTGCATTTTCCTAAATACCGAAGTTCTTATATTATTATTATTAATCTATTTCATTTTGTTTTTAATTTAATAATTTATAATAATTGTATAAAAATCTAGATAAGTTCAATTATATAATTCATTGTAGAAACTATAATAACTAGTAGTTCTAACGAATTAAATATTGTATAAGTAATTATAATATAAGTAACTAGTAATATTGAATAAAATATCACATTATAGAAATATTTTAATTAACTAATGACTACAAGTTATAATTATTAAGTTATTTATTCTTTTAAAATTATTTTGGAATCAATTTTCTAGATGTTAGTTTTGTTTATTATTATATCATGGGCTTAATGCAAGAATATAATTATAAATATGAATATAATTGTGTTTTATAAAAGATGTATTTTATTAAATAAAGTATATAATTGAAAATATGATATTAAAATAGATACTAAATATAATCGACACAATATGTAACTGAAGTTAATTGATTATTAATTAGGTTACTGGAAAAGATAGATTACTTCTCTGTGCGGAATGCCGCGCACATCTCAAAAAAACGGGCGAGCTACCTCCTGCTCCACCTTACCTTTTTCGACCAGTGCCTACTGAATCGCCGGACAGTCCTGGTAGAATGAGAACACGGAATAAGGCTAAGGAAACTCCGAGAGCTGCTAGACCACGTAGAGCTGGTGGGACTGATACTCCAGATCAAGAAAAATGCCAACAACAAGTTAGTGATAAGCCTAAAAAGTCAAAATCTTCCAATAAGACAGAAACTCCGAAGAAGGGCCAAAAACGTGCTACAGTTGAAGAACAAGAGGAGGACAAAGAATCGCAAAAACGCAAACGTGGTGCCGATAGAGCGGATAGTCCATCGGAATCGTTGACAACTGATAGCAATTCACTTATGGACGAACCTGAACGCGAAGCTGAAGCCGACATTCCCGAAACTAGCTGTAGCAACAATGCAACAGTGACCAGTACTACAGCCGCTATAAATAGTAGTGCCAGTGGTTTATCACTTGACAACAACCCAGTGAGTCCTACAATAACGCCACCCGAAGAGCCCTGTGAACCATCAACACCCATTGCTGTACCCATCTCTTCACCACAGCAACCACTTATCCAAAGTTTACCAATATCAGTGCCAGTTATCCATTCACGTGAAACTATTGTCGATAAAAAACCAATGCTTGATGAACCTGTAGATATAAAGGAATGTCAGCTAGATGATATGCCTTTGTCACTTAACCAGCCGATGAAATTAGAAGCCATGGCGATGAAACTCGAGTCCCTACCACTGCCTATGCAGATGCCAATGCCTCTGCCAATGCCCATAATTATGGACTCAGTGCCCTCTCCGGCTGTGAAAGAAGAGTTAGTGGAGCCACTGGAGCAACAACCGCCACCATTACAATCAAAGGCAACACACAGCACATTACAATCTCTAGCTACTAATGAACTTGGCAACCAAAACATACCCCGAAACCTCTCGCAGTCAATGAGCAGTCCTGCTGGCATATGTTCGAGTAGCTCGCTCCAAAATCTCGGAGCAATACCTCAATCGGCACCAGCCATAATTTCTGGGCCGGTTGGACTAACAATGGTTGTGCCCTCTAGCACCGGTAATCAGTCACATCCTATAAATATGCAGTACCCTGGACCAACTGCGATGGTTACAGCTCCCCAGAACGTACCTCAGAATCTTTCAGCTCAAAGTATACATATAGCTCAAAGCTTACATGTTCCACCACCTCCAAGTCTAATGCAGCCTGCAAGAGACCTTGGCCAAACACATCCTGAAAATATGTCAACAAGTGCATCCTCAACAATATCTACAAGTCTGAATATACCACCACTAGTTGGACCGCCATCTCTTAATCTTAACGTACCACAGAATATGTCAACAAGTGGTATGGCTCCGCAGTTGGCATCAATATCGAATTCGCCTCAGCCTCTTGGGCTTACCATTATGCCCCAAGATAACCGAAGTCTGTCTGAACGGATGCTTCCTGAAGACAGAATACCACAAGAGCGATTAAGGGAGGGAAGGCTATCTGATAGAATAACAGATAGGATGCAGGACAGGATATCGGAAAGAATAGAGAGAATACCTGTCGATAGGATGCAGGAAAGGTTAGGAGATCGAGACGATAGAGATATTTCGGAGCCCATTAATATGTTTCAACCAATTCAACCAACACCATCAATAATATCGAGTGACAGGTCTGGAGTCATGTACAACCTAGCTAGCACACCACCTATGGAGCCTCAAAATTTAAAAATAAAACAGGAAATTGTACCTTCTGAACCTGATCCACTACAAAGTCTCAAAGAGGTTAAAGTTCCTGGATTTCAAACTGGCTTCCCAGGTGAGACTCCATGTTAAAGAAAGTTTATTGATAGTCAATTAAATATTCAAATTTAAATCAAATATAATTCATTATTATTATACTTATTTATTTCAAATTTAAATAGAAATTTAGTTAAATAATAAAAAATATTTACAATGGATATTTTGATGAATTTTATTTTTATTATTTATTTCACTATTAATTAATAAAAATTTTAAATAGTATGACAAATAAATAATAAGTAAGCAATTAAAAAGACAAATAGTTTTTATGGCAAAAAAAAGATTTTTATTATTTTATGGTATCATATATTACTTTAAAAGGAAATAATCGAATCAATTTTTCATAAAAATAAAAATATCGATTCTACTTATATGAAGTATAGCAATTGAGATTCTAAACTTCAAATATACGTTTTTGTAATATATGCCCATTTGTTATTAAACACTGTTATTTTCAATTTTATACCTAGGTCCAAGTTTAGACAACATTAAGAAGGAGCCAGATGGAGCTGGCAGTAGTAATAGTAGCAGCAGCAAACCACCGACGCCGAGCAAGCAATCTTCCTCTTCCAATCAACAAGTATCCCAAATACAATCAGTGACAGCCTCGCCTCAACCAAGCCTCCCTCCACCCCCGTCATCTATTCCGCAACCAGTGATGCATCCAGTGCAGCAGTCCAGTCCCCACATGGCTCATCCATTTCATCCTCACCATCCATTGATGCATCATTCTTTATTTGCTGCTATGCATCCATATCATCCACACGCATATCCCGGATATCCTACTGTAAGTGGATACCCGGCATTTCCTTATCCTTATGGACCTGTACCACATGCCATACCTCCACCATCGCCTCAGCGTAGTGAGGCAACCACTATGATGACTGCCCATCATTCCAGCACGACCTCCAGTGTTTCAACTCGTGAAGAGGGTGAAAATCTTATTGCCACCCATCATCACTCTTCATCTATGCATCAAGCAACGACCCTTCATCATGATAAGCTTCTCACAATCTCATCACATAGCTCACACAGTTCGCATAGCCACTCATCACAACATTCATCCCCGCACAATAGCCAACGCAGCAAGCAAGCTTCTCTCGTCTCTTCAACCGCAAACCTCAGTTCCTCGAGCTCTATGCACTCACACCATCACAGGCCACCCCAACAGCAACAGCTACAACAGCCTCACCAGTCCCATCAACCCCACCAGCCTCACCAATCTCACCAGCCTCATCAGCCTCACCAGCCTCATCAACCTCATCAGTCTCACCAAATTGTACCTCCACCATCTGAACCAAAGATCGAACAAGACCTAATAGAACCAGAGCCCGAGGAGCCGCCAAGTCCTCGTTCAGGACCCTCTCCAGAACCGCGTATCGAAGATTCAGAGTGTCATCGGTCACAGTCAGCAATATTTTTGCGACACTGGAATCGCGGAGAAAATAACTCATGCACGCGCACTGATCTTACCTTTAAGCCTGTGCCTGATTCGAAGTTGGCGCGAAAGCGCGAGGAGCGTTCGCGAAAACAAGCTGAACGTGAGCGTGAGGAGCGCGACCGAGCTCAGGCACAACAGGTTAGGAAAATGACGACACCGGAGAAACAACCCGAGACGTGCAAGCCACCGAGTCGCGGACCCTTGGAACCCGTCGTTTCACCTTATGACAGATACGCAGCGCGACCAGGGACTTACGCAGACACACCTGCACTGCGCCAACTATCGGAGTATGCCAGACCACACGCGGCCTTCTCACCAGCAAGGCATCCCGGACCTCAGGATGCAATGCTTCACTATATGTATGGTCCAGCAGCAAGGGAAAGGCTCGAACTGGAGCACCTCGAGCGAGAAAAAAGAGAACGCGAGATTAGAGAGCTAAGGGAGAGGGAGCTAAACGATCGACTTAAGGTAATGAGAATCTATCATTGTCATTTTTTCAACGCGTATTCTCGATATTGTATATACAACTCAACATTATTTATGTGTTTGGGATTTCCAAAATGTAGCAACAACAATATTGAACATGAAATATTTTATATATTATATATTTTAATAAGATAGACAAAAAAATCATTTTTTCCGATATTTTTTTACGATAAAAAATGCTATAAAAGTAGCCCAATACATATACTGTTTCAAAAATCAATTAATAGAAGAGAATTAAATTTTTTAATGCCATAATGTTAATATAAATTATAATTTTATATAATATTACATTCAAATATATCATATATGTGCAATCACAATTACCTGTTAATTTATTTTTCAAATATAAAACGTTTTACAGCTTATTAAAAAAATAGATGTAGATCTTTTGCAATAATGAATATTGAGAAAAGTTATTAAGATAATTAAAATATTTTGTTGTATTATGGTGCAAATATTTTTTTATTTTCATAAAAATATTAACAAAACTTTTAAAAAATAATGTACAAAAATGATATAAAATAAATTTTCAATAAAATATATTTTTCTTGTATTCAAGCTTTGCAAATCTCAGATGAATTTTGTATATTTTAATTGAATTGAATATTTCTTAATTTTTATTAATAATTATTTTAAATAATATAAATAATAATTTGATAAATTTAAATTTATTTGAAAAATAATGAATTTATTATTAACTTGATAATTAATTATAAAATTAAGTTTTACAATTTAAAGTATACAGATAAAGTAATGATTATTTAATTTGAGAATAAATGTATTGCTATAATTAAAAATGTTAATTATTTTTGTCATTGAAAATTATATAGAATATTTTAATTAAATTTCAATAGATAGGAATGAATACTTTATAACAATTTAAGAATATTAGCTCTTATTATTAAAACAATAAATGATACAGTAAATCAAGGTATAATTACTAGTTTTTTCTGCATAAATAATACCTATTTCTTATTTGTATCTTAATTTTACTTTATTTTTATTAATTTTATAAATTATTATGAAGTTAATTGTATGTTTCATGTAATATATTGAATTAAAATTTTTTTATTGTAGTTTCAAAAGTACTCAATCAATAGCATTTTCCAAAATGTAAGTCATCTTCTTTTATTCTTTTAGTAATTAACTAGTAATAAAATTTATAAATGTATTAATTTTAAAAGATATACTCCATAACAAATATATTATTACATTATATTTTCAGTACTTCTAAAATAGTAACGAATTAACTTATAAGTATTATTAAATAAATAATAAACGGTATCAATTCATAAATTTTATTGATTTCATTAAAAAAAAATATATATATATATATACATTATCGACATTATATTATCCGTTGCAAAATGAACATTCGATTTTATTATTATATTACAATTACTCATGAGTTTTAAAATAAAGCATTTATATTAAAATATAAGAATTCAAAACATAATTATATAAAAAAAATCTTAAAAATAATATATTTACTTGAAAATGTTTCACTATTAGTTTGTTTACCATATACAAATTGTTTTAATCACTGCATTTATGTTATTTGTAATAAAACTTCAAATTATTTTATTTTGAGAACAGTACAAAATTAAAAATGTTATCCTAGACATTAAATATTATTGTTATTGTCTGCTTACCTATAGTAATAATAATTAGTTTTATTTATGTTTGTTTTGTTTTTAATTTCTTTTTCTATCTTTTAGAATTTAATATTCTTTACATTTATTAACTTACTTTATTAAAAAAAATTGTTAAATTATTACTTTTTATTTATTAATTTAAATAATTTATTGTTTGTTTTACTAAAGCTTAAATTTATTCGTTTGTATGTGTATATTTTCATAATATTGTGGTGTAAAACAAAACTATTAAGTCTGTCAACTATAAATAATTTTTTAAGCTATATGTAAAAATTATAGACCTTCATTACAGATATATTTCAATACACTGAATGTGATTGAATTGATAAAAACTAATTTAATAAATAAAAACTTTATATTTGAACTTTGTTGTTTAAGAGAGTTTTGAATATCTTCTTAAGGTTTGTTCTTTTCTTATTTTTTTTTTACTTTTTTACATCATATAAAAAAATGTGATAATTGAGATTTTATATTATTATGTAATACATTTGTTCGCATATAATATGAGAATTTTGTAACAAGGTACTCTATTTTTCAAATAAAACCTTCTAAAGTTTGCAAATAATTTTAATTAACGTACATAAACTGGGATACTCGAATTTTGTTTAAATTAAATGTTTAGATATCACATATTTTCTTTTATTAATTCGTTTAAAATAAAATGGTATATAAATTAAGTAAAATAAATTAGCCATTCATTAATTATGAAGAATTCATTATTCTAGAGTTACCAATTTCTTAATTTCCAGGAGGAACTTTTGAAGGGTGCTCCCCGACCAATAGCAGCACCAGTTGATCCGCACTGGTTAGAAATTCACCGGCGTTATGCAGCCAGTGGTGGTCTAGCACCTCCTGGTCCATCTGGTCCTCCACAAAGTTTACACCAGTTCGGCCTATATGCAGTGCCACCTGGACATAGTCAGTTGGACAGGGAACGTCTCGAACGACTAGGTAAGCATAAATTATTATCTGAATTCTCTATTTTCTGCTTTTGTACAATTAAAGATTTCATGAAGAACAATCGTATAAATATTGGTGACTACCACTATAAATTACATACAATAAATTGTATTCCATACGTACATTTAATTTGTAATTTACTTATTTCCTAATTTTATTAAAAGAAAGATTTTTAATATTAATATTAATAATAACAATTAATAACTAATAAGAAATTACATTCTATTATATTTTGAGGTAAAGAAAGAAATAAAAAGAACCATTTTAATTAGATAATTGTTATTTTATATGTAACATATAAGTTGTGCAATATTTGTTTCCGTATTTTTAATAATTCTAAGGCTTATTTATTATATAGAATTGTTTTATGTAAGTACAATTTTCGTCAACATTTCAAATTAACACCTTAAATAAATATTTTAATTTTTCAAAAAACTGTCTTTGTTTGTTTATTCGTTTTATCCTTTTGATTTTATTTAAAATGTTTAATTATAGAAATTTGTAACATACGTATATACGTAAAATTTATTGAAATTTTATTTTAATAAATTTATTGGAGATATTATCACTTTTATAATGAATAGCGTTTCTTTATTTTTCACACAAAATTTGATTGTAATACAAATGTACATTCAAATATGTACAAAAAACTATTTTGAATTTTATTTCTATAAATAGAATATAAATTTTATATTTAGAATGAACACTTTTTTAGACTTTAATTTTTTTAATACCCTTTCATATTTTTATTAATCATTCAATTATATTACATTACTGTTTATAAATATTTTAGAATGTTTTATATAGTATTTAAGCTATGAATAATAGTAGTTCAATGTGAAATCTTTTTTTGTTCCTATCTTAAGTATCATAAGCAGCAAAACTAATTTAACTCTTCACTGCATAAACTGATAATGTATATGTACTATTGAAGATATATTTTTTTATTTATAATTATAAAACTTCATATATTTTGTAAATTCCAAACTGAATGAATTTATTAAGATGTAGATAATTAATACTGTATGTGAAAGTTATAAATATATTACAATTTTTATGTCAGCTGATATATATGTTCAGTAACATTCTTACTTAAATATGATAATGTGGATTTACTTTTCATGCAAAATGCTCCAAATTGAAATCGACTTCAAAGCAAATACGTAATAAATTTATTGTGATATAATTACTATTTTTATTTAAGTGAAAGTTATGTGAAAGTTTATTGAAAGATATAAAAGTTCTGTAAAAATTGATCGTTAAAATTGACTGAGTAATATCATTTAATTCATAATATAAATTATGAATATGACTTATAATTATTTATATTAAAAAGTGTATTATTTTTTATCAATTATAATAAAGCCAATTGATGATGAAATCATATAAATTATAAATTAAATGATTTTTATCATTTAAAGCAAATTATTAAAAAACAGCATGTTTTTAAAAATATTTTTATATAGTTTGTTAATTCGTGTAAACAAAATTTTTTTATCTGAATATTGCTAAATTAAAAACGAAATCATGTACAAACGTTTCACAATTTAATTAGATCACTATCACATCTGCTTAGAAATTTATATAGCTAATTATTTCAGACATTTTATTTCAGATTTCTTATTGTTTTGATGTCATGAATGAATACATGATCTTGAGCCCTTATCTTTTTAAGTTTCTATAAAATTTTATTTTTTTCTAAAAACTTGATTTATTTCCTTGATGGTACTTAGTTAAAATTAGTTTTATACAATCATTCATAAGTCCTCGAACATTGTATAAGATATAATACGATTCATACTATATATTGGGAAAAAACAACATTTTTAGCTCAAAAAGAAAAATTACTAAAAATATTTGGAATTTGAATTAAAAGAATTTATTTATAAAGGAAACTAAAACATTTTTAATTATTTATAGTTTATAGTTTATAGTTTTATTTATAGTTTTATTCATAATTTTATCTATAATAAGCTTACGTAATACGATCGGTTACTAAATTTTTAGTTTTTTAAAAATAAAAAATTACTCTTGTCTATGTAAATTAACAATCCTTAGATTAAACAATTAATTTAAAAACAATGTATGTAATGTTATTAATTATTCTTAAAATAATAACTAATAAGTTGATGTAAAAATTAGCATTTTAAAAGTATTAAAATAATTAAAATTTTATTATATATAATATAGTTAAAACATTGCAAAGAAAGTAATTCCATATGGAGCATATCTGTTTTAACTATTAAAATTATATTTTATAATTGAATAGCAATCAAAAGTAAAAGCGGACGGACTCTGAAGAATATTTAATTAAATATTAGACAATCAGTTTGAAACGAAAGACAAGAAATAATCTCTTGAGCGAAATTTGCTTTCTTGAGTTGTAAATGAAGAATGGCGCGAAGAATATTAGGTGCGTAATATAAAACTCAGAAACGAAGAACAATGATCGAGGTGGCAGTGAAGGGTTGAAGCAATCCCACGTGAGGAATGAAGTACGACATTCCAGTATATGGTAAATGATAGATGTATGTTTGTGATGGAAGCGATGTCGGGTTTAGGAATAGCCACGGGAGCAGCCACTGGTACAACGACGGGTACGACGGGGCATTCCAGCAGCCATGCACACGGCCAGTTGGATGAACGAATGACCTTGGCTGCAGACCCAATGGTACGCCTTCAGATGGCTGGAATCTCACCAGAGTACCATGCTCATACCCATGCGCATACCCACGCCCATACACATCTCCATTTACATCCGGGCCAGCAACAGGCAGCAGCTCAGCAGCAAGCGGCAGCAGCTCAGCAACAACAGCAACAGCAGCAGCAGGAGGCGGCGGCCGTGGCCGCAGGATTCCCTCTACCCGGTACGATGACGCTTTCGTAACTGCGCACGCCCACTTACTTATATTTTCGGCCTGTGCTCCTTATAGCCAACCACATTGTGAAATAGTATCGGCTTTTAACATGTATAGAACCGCAATTTATGAATTCAATGATTGCTTGTGCAACCTCCTGCAAGGTATATTCAGTTGTAAACACAGAAATGAGACTAAGTACAAATGCATAAGAACAATTTATTGTTTTCGTATTTTTAAAACGTTTAAACAAGCCAAATGAAACACGCTATTAGAAATATTTATTTTTTAGCCTCGATGACATATTATTGTATTAAATAGCTCTTGGACTTCAATTCAGTATAATGGATTATAGACAAATCAATTTACATATTTTTATTTAAAAAAAGGTTTTAATGATAATTTAGAAGTTTTTTTATTTTGAATGTACCTTCTTAAGGAATTGCCCTGCAACTTAAAACGTCTTATATTGCTGTATACTATACTCAAAAGTGAATATAAATTATTTCTATAGAAGACTAATAACTAAATATATATATATATATATATACATTGAATATTCAATCGAATACAATTTTTTAATAATATTGGTTATCGTATTTCGATTACTATTACAATTTTATATATAATTAGACGCTTTTATTAACTATAACTGATAAATTAAAAATCTATTAATCAAAACGTTCATAACATCTTTATAATATTATTTTGCACATAAATCCGATTTTTTATCAGGAAAATGGTGTTTTCTATGGACATTTTTATTTATCATCAAAATACCATTTAGAATAAGCAACAATACAATACGTTTTTATTTGAATTTATAAACTAATTTGTATCTTTTGTATAAAGTGAATACAGTATTAATGCTTGAAAAGTAAATGCACTTAAGTATTTTATAAAATATTAGAAAATAATTGAGATAATGTCAACGCCTTAAATTTATTTATTAACAAATATTTTAAAAGATATACAATTCAATTATAAAAGATACCGTTAATAATTTAATAATGATTTACTAATGTGAATATTCAATAAATAATTGTTTATCTTTTTTTAATTCATAAAAATACTTAATTTATTTTATACATATTTTTATTTTAGAAGGGAACAATTTATTCTATTTTTCAAGCGTCGATGCTGATTTGTCAATTAGATTGAGTCAATATTTTTCGTTATTTTTATAAAGTTTCCATCCTTTATATTTTATTTCTAATACACGTTATTTATTTCTTACGTGCATAATTAAATTGGAAGGTTTTTATTATTATTTATCTTTATATTTTTTTAACATTAATTAATATCGATTATTGATCAGTGCTATTTTTGCACATCAATATTACAAAACAATTTCTGCTTTAATTTTTTAATATTAGTTCATCTTTGTAATTACATTTTTCCTTAAATTCAAAAATATAATAATTCCGATACTGCAATGTTACTTATGAATTTCATGTTTGTCAAAACATAAATATTATTAATTTAATATTGTCATTAAAGCAAATATAAAATATTTATTAATATTTATAGTTTTATGTTTCTTTATTTGTCATCATTTTATGAACTTTAAGTTATTTTAACTCGATACTGTTATAATTGTTATTCTTATATTAAAATGTTTATTTTACATTTAGTTTATGTATTATAGCTAGTTATTTTTATTTTTGTTTATACTGTCTATGATTATTATGAGAGACAAAGAAAAATGTACTTTGGTTTTATAGATTTCGAAAAAGATAATAAATCCAACAAAAATAAATCTATTAAAATTTCAATAATTATTTAAGCAATCAAAACATTTATTCAATATTTTCTGAATCGTTAATGTTATAAACCGATTAAGATTAAGAAGTAAATATGGAAATACGTAAATTAAAGCAATAATATGTGAAGTAGCTGTATTTTTTTGTTCTGAGTATATCAAAATCAAAACAATAATCAGAAGTAAAGTAGGATAAATCAACTGCAACTACATTAAAGTAGAAGTTTCCCTCTCCCCCATCTTTTTTTTTGTTTCATGATATACTTTCAATGTCATGATCAACAGCTGGTGGCAGCAACTACCCGAGGCCAGGTCTAATGGGACGGGAGCCAACCCTTGCCCTGCACCCAGCCGAGCTCCTGGGGAGGCCTTATGCCGATATGGCAGCTCACCACGAACAGCTACAACGCCATCTCATGATGGAGCGTGACCGTTTCCAACCTCATGCGTCCCTCGTCGCCCACCATGAGGAATACATAAGGTTCGTGTAACTCGTGTCTACGCATCACCTCCTGAATGTGGGCGCTCGTCTGAGAATTAACCAAACAGACCCGTGCAAGATGTAGAACGTGGAGGGGATAAAGGGATAGCAACACGTCGCATTAATTGAATTTCACAATACGGGATATCGTAGGAATCACATTTTCAACACCATACTCACTATTATTTTGGCAAATAGGCTTAGACTCAGAGTTGCGAGTCACATTTACAAAGCATCTCAAGATAAAAGTACAAATCGTCGAAATGGATTGTATCAATTAGACACGGATATATTTATATCATATATAAATTAATCATTTACCATAAATTTAAATTTAAAAAATGAGATAGTCACCAATGACTTATTAATCAGTACAACTGATAAATTTCATAAAGTTCTTATATTATTTGAACTTTACTTGTGTTAATAATAAGTAAAATGTTTATTTCTTCAATACATAATAATTTTTCTAAATTAGTTATTCCCATGTACAAATATATAATATTACAAAGGCTGCATTCACACTATTATTAAATTGTATAAATTTCTAAGCTACACTTTATTTCATTTACAGCTGTAAAATAATGTTATACATAATCCAATACATTGCAGCCTTTTTATTTTATATTATATATTCTTTAATGTTATATTTTTTCATTTTAATGCTTATGGAATTTACTGACTAAAATATGGTTATACGATTTATTAAAAATAATAATGTAATAAAGATGTAATTAAAGTTTTTTTAGGATTCTTAGTAGTGTCTAGTAAATCGTTTTTAATAAATTTTCTTAAATTTGTCTATGCTTGGTAATTTTCTGTAATAATGTTCAATTATGTTAAAATAATAAATTTGAGATAATTTATATATTTATTATTTGATTACGTGCAACAGATATTTTGTTAAACAATAATTTATGCTATTCAAATTTAGTTTTATTATTAATCATGTTACGATAAAATTTCAAATAATTCATAAATATTTCATAAAAATTCATAATAAAAAACAAACAATTCTATATGAAAAGACTAAAATCTTATTTACATTGATAAAAATGACCGCCAATCGTTTCATAAATTTAATGTATATAAATAATTTTGCTTTTACGTAAATGATTGCGAAAATAGAAATGTATTGTTTGACGTATATAAAAATTTAGTCAATAAAATCGGAAATTATATAAATAAATATAAACTTACTACGAAGAGATTTAATTTTTAACTATAATAAATGAACTTTAAATTACAATAAACATAAAACTAATAATATAATTTATGTATGTAAATAGTTTGGTGAAGAATAAAATTAAATTGTCGAGAATCAAATAAATGTAGACATGCATTCCAAATACGGCCTTGTGACTTTTTATATACGGTAGGAATAATATTAATGGGTCAATGAATTTTAAAGAGATATATATATTTTTGTTAATTGATGTAGATAATAATATTAATATAAAGAGTGTGGTATAATGTTCTTAAATATATTATTTGACTTTTATAGTTCCATTTTTAAATTAATTTTATCTAATTTAAATAATATTCATATTTAATATTATTTATTATTTTCAAGTTTAATAAAAATTAAATATATACAACCTAATATTGTAATAATTTAGAATTTGTATAATTGTGATGTATTGCTATTTTAAAGTGAATATGCAATTTTTATTTATCAGTATTTATGGTTATATTTTGTTGAATCCAGGTTAAAGTAATTTTATTTATTCAGAAAAAATTTATTGTTATCCACATACATCATAAATTGCGTAATCTTATATAAAAATTCGATAGTATTTTACACAAAAAATTAGTTAAAACCTTCTGAAGATCAATTAATAACATTTGTAAAAAATATAAAGCTAATTGAGTCTTTGGAAAATTGAAATATGTTTAATTTGTTTATTATACATCACAATTTAATACATTACAATCATACATGTATTAAACAATTACTGAAAGTTAATCTAAACTAAAAGTTAATTGTATTTTTTAGACAACAGCGTGAGCGCGAGCTCAAAGTTCGTGCAATGGAAGAAGCCACTCGGGGATCACGCCCATAAAATGGAAAACCTATGAACTAAAACAGAACTATCTCGATATTTTCGCATGTTGCTGTCGAGAAGATTAATTGCATAACAAAGTGAATATATGAAGAATATGATATGCAAAATTGAAAATTCGTTTACATCTTTATTTTCTGAATTATATAAGATTAATTCGTGAATTTATTACATTTCATAAATTTTATAGTAAAATTTAAGAGAAACGGAATAGAATATTCTTGAGATTCGGGAAAAAGAAAGGAGATCAGAGCAACCTAACAGAGTAAAGAACAAAAATAAGAAAAAAGCTCCATCATTCTCTCGCTCCTTTAGTGACTTGAAATCCATTTTTCTATTTTTGATCCCAATGTTACAATTAATTATAATTTAAATTTAAATAATTACTAATTTACGTTCTATCAATGTTGCATACGTATCATTCAAGAAACTAAAAAAACATAAAAGACAAATGAAATGATAAAGTGATCATTGTTGTATAACATGTTTAATGTAAATACAAGAAACACACACAGCAATTGATATACACGGTGTGTGCACGAAATAGTTGAAAGAGAGCCTAACCTTTTAGAGAATAGAAATCGATTAATATAATTTAATTAATATAATAATTTTTGAAATTATTCGAGAATATATTATGCGTTGATTGGTAATTCCCCTTTTTTTTTACTTAATTGACTTCTTTTTAATTAATTTTATTTTTTAATTATGGATTTTATCACTATTTAAAAATGAACAAAACAAATATTTTTAATATAATTGAATTCGACATACGATTCAACGTGTACTGGCAACAGAAGTATACACAACAGAAATTGTGCATACGTGTACCCGAATGCATTGATACGCTGCAATATAAACACGTATGTACTTAATTTTTTTTAATACACATTAATACATACATGCATACATACATGCACTTCTATGTGTAGGTATAAACATTTATTAACACCAGTGTTTTTTTTCAATACGTTTATACTCTTGAGAAATAGGCTTCGTAAAGCTGATTTATTTCTCTTGCAAGACTATTGTGCTATTGTTTATTTTTGTCTTTGAACGGTATTATACGTACAAACATTTATCTACCTTTCCTTTATTACGCCATTAATTTAGATATTTCTTTTTATAATTTTAATAAAATGTTATTACTCATTGTAAGCTGTATTTGAGTATTAATATTGCATTTATATTACACATAACTGTACATTAAAAAAAAAACAGAAAAAAACAATGAAAATCTAAAAATTAAAATAAGTGGAATTGGAAAAAGCTCTTGTATTATTAAAAAACATGGCGATATATACGGTTTCTTTGCTACACGTGATTGGCTAATGATATACTGTAAACAATTGCAACAAAATGACCAAAGTAAACGTTTGCAGAGAGAAACATCGAACATGTAACGTTTTTTACACGCGCGTGAGCCTGAATTGTAAATGCTCCTGTCTCGTGCATATAGAGATATAATGTTCTTCAAATGTAAATCACTTTAAAAGATATTTGTAAAAGTATAACAGTGTAGGTTACCGGGCACTGGAGAGGCTTTACATTTTTTATCATGTGCGCAACGTTTTGTTTTCCACGAAAATGAGCGCTGCTAGTGTCTTTAATTATCCTAATTATCTCGAAAGGGAATATGTAAATTTAATCTGAGATAAATGAAAAAATAAAAATAAAAAAAATCGAAGAATCGATTCTACTGATTGATTGAATTATGATGAAACTTATTCGCCAACAGTAAATATTTCTTACAATTGTCAGAATGCATTAAAACAGATCCCGGTTTTTCATCAGATTTTCCTGTTTTTTCAAACCTCTAAAAATGCCGATACTTAATCTATACAGTATTTGAAAAAATATTATAAGCAGAGTGAATTACTTTGTATTTTAAAATAAACATTTTAAGAAGATTATGGTAATTTCATTTATTTATCTACCTCTATTATAATAAAATATATACTTCAATACAAATCGTGTAAAAATGTTTAAATTTGTAATTTTTTTAAAATAAAATTTAATTGAAATTAAAGTGCACAAACTGTGTAGCATACAAGTAAATTGTCACTATTCTGAAAATAATTTATAAGTATTAATATATTAATTTTAATTATTTAAAGGATGTTAAAAATATGAAAAGAATCAAAATGACTGAAAGATGTTGAAGATGATTAGTTATAGTTCTACGTATTTGCAATATTTATTGATATATTTCATTGTACATTTAAATATATTAATTACATCTTTATGTGAACTTATTATCTTTAATATAAAAGAATAATTGTAATAAAAAGTTAGTATTTTGTTCATATAATCGATGTTCCTGTTACTTTTACACTATCATTTGGTATTGAGGAATTAAAATATTTATCGCCATAAATTAATATTTTATAATTATTTTTTTTTTATATATTATATAAAGCGGCAACAATACAAACAGAGGAGTACTTTCTAGTAAATGGTCACTTCGAATACGGAGAAAAGAGAGAAGCACCATGGCTTCGGTCACAGAGTACATCAGAGTTACATGCATTATTAGGTCGATTGAAATATCTTTTTGAATTATAGCGATCACGGAAAAAAATTATTGGAAAAACAGAGCTCCAAGTAAATATGAGGTAAATATAGTAGCCTCTCTTTCTTTCATAGGATTAAAATGAGAAGATTTTTCAAGAGGAAGTCGAAAGTCTAAGACTCCATTACATTTTTACTGAAGACAATTTCTCATTTAAATTAACTAATTCATTCTGAACTTACTTCATGATATGCATTTCATTCTTCTATTTATAAAGCATAAATTTGTATTCAAATGAAAAATAAATATCAGAATGGACCTTTAATACTAATTTGAAATACAAAACTATATTTGTTTACAATTTATACAATTTTAATATTCCTTCAAAAATTAGTAATTATAAAATAATTATTTCGAAGTATATTTTACGAAAACCATTTAAAAGAACGACTACATAATATAAATATTGATAAATAAATGTGATAAATAACTATTATTTTGTTTACAAATATTTTTTACATTGCGAAAAGACAAATTTTGTCAGAAAGTATAGAGTATCTTTTATTAACTTAAATATAGAATATATTATCGTTCATTTGTTCCTTTATTTTCATAGTCCCTTAATTCATTTGAAATATGTCAACTTATGTTTTGTATTTAACTAATACCGCAAATTATATTTATCTTTTGTTTGAATCGACTTATATGAAATGGAATAAACTGAATGAATTATTATTAAATAAGTTACTAAATAGAGTTTGATATTATTAAAAAATAAATTAAATTATATTTAAACAAAAAGAAAAACCTTATAATGATATTTTACCTACATAAAAATAATTATTCAAATAAATAAAATGTGCTATAAAATTATTTTATAAAGTAATAGTAATAAAGTAAAGTAATAGTAATGTGCATAATTTATTTTTTGATTAATGTAATATTTTAATAATATTCTGTTTGTTTGATTTGCAGATATATTTTTAATCAATTTATGGATGTCTTTAAAAAATTTAAGATATTTCATTCAATTAATTTTTTTAAAACTATTGTTAATAATTTGAAAATGAAAATAATCGTCTTTAATTTTTGAAAATATTAAATAAAATAGCCAATTACTTATATGATACAAAAAATCTTATTTATAATTTTAATCTCTATAAAGTTTATTAAAATTAATTTGAAATACTTGTTTTATTTATTATTAAATATATTATTTTTAATTAAAGCATACAAGTTTAAAATAATTAAAAACTTTTTTTAATCTCAATTGTTTGATGTCACATCACTAAACATTTTTATAATAAATATAATTTCGTACGTGGCAATTTTAATTGAAAAAAATATTTAATTTTAAAAATTGAACAATTTTTTTCATTATTATTTTTCAAGAATACTGATATAATAAAAGTTTTGAAATGTGTTTTATATAAAAACAAATAATCCACGTGTTATAAATAAATAAAAAATAAAAAGTTTTCTTAAAACAAATGTAAAAATGCAAATTTAAAATTTTTTATTTTATTCTTACATAAAAAATTTATCTTCAGTTATGATATATATTATTTTTATTATCATAAATATTATACAATGTTAATTTTCAAACAATTTTTAACAAATTTTTATACTAAATTCATTATTGAAATTATATTTTTAATTTGACGATTAAAATAAAAGCACTTTTAAAATTTCTTTTTCTAAAATATTTATTAACCAAATGTATCATTTAAATTAATTACCCATATGAATATTTGTCTATTATATTCGTTAATTATATATCTGTTTTACATGAATAATACATAAAATTGTTATTTTATTACATACAGGAATTAAAACATTTAATTTGAAAAAAAATAAACACAAAGAATAAATATTATTCGATAAAATATGATCGCTGGATATCTAAAAACAAAAATGTATAGTGCAAAAATTGTATTATGTAATTATAATTAAAAATAGTAAACTAAAATAAATATTTAAACAAATATTAACCTCAACGATATTTGATGTAATTTTATTCTTAGAGCGCTATTTGAAATTTGAATTATAAAAGAAATCTAATATTATTAAACACATACATAACGATTTCTAAGTATTAATAAATCGAAATGATAACTTTTTTAATTACTTGAAATATATTAAGTACAATGTTCGTTCAACGAAAAGAACAAACTTCTGTAAATTAATAGTGAAGTTATATCAAAGTATGTTTTGTATTTATTACATTTACCGTTTTTTAAATTAATTTGTTTATTATACTGATTTATAAAATGTATAAAATATATATATGAAAATTACGGTATCAAGAAAAGTTTAAAATGAAAAATAAATATTTATTTATATTTATTTATATTTATTTACTCTAACTTATAAAAGTTAAACGATTTTGAAAAACATACTTATGAAGTAAACATGTATTTACTTTCTGTCAAACTATATTTAATATCCATGATTTAATGATAAATTTAACTTGCCTATTGTCTATAAATATATTCAATAAGGGCTTTGGAAATAGTCATGACAGATCTGGCATTCCAGTACGTAGTATTATGAAAACTTTAAATGAAACTTAAATTAATTTGCAAATACAATTACCTAATTATCTTACAGAATTTTCAGCGCATACTTACGACACTGAATCGTCCATTTTTTTTTTTTAAATTGAAGTTATACATTATTATCAATGTATATATCAATGCATATCAATGTAATAATTAAAAATATATATAAAATCATAAATTTTTGTAATGTTACAAAAATACAAAATACAAAAATGTTACATAAATTAATTTTTTATATATATTTAAACAATATTACCTAATAATTAATATTATTTCAAGATAAATAATTTCTATTTTTTTAAATAATCTATAAAATTGGTGTACAAAACAGACTTTTAATTGATTATTTAAAATAAGTTATTAAGCATCGATAATCACGTATTTTGTTTATAATATTGGATTATTAATAAATTTTCAATTAAAAAAATTGACGATTCATATCCCAAAGTAATTATTTAGATATTACATTATTTAGATGCATAATTTGATATTACTTCATATTTTAAGTTCGTATTCTAAAATATGAAATGGAGTAAATGTAGAAAGTTTGACCCTCTTGCAATTCAATGTATTTCTAATTTACATAGAATAGTAATATTTATTTATGAATTCCACAGTAACTTAATTCTTACTAAATTCTAGAATCGGTTTACTGTTTCCCTTAAAATCAAAACATCCGAAGGTCGTATAGATGTTGAGTCAAGGGATTAACGTAGCTTGGCATCTCTTATGCTTAGTGCTACTTGGCATGGCCTATAACTGCTTCTCACTTCAGGAAAGGAGAATTGTAAGGAGAAACATAAAGAGAGCAATACAATTCTTGCTTCCTGGCTTATAAAACTTTTCTGAGAAAATAAAATTTCAGGAGAAGTCTGTATACTCATTTTATCTCATGAGTAGTGGAGAAGATACCCTTTAGCGTAATTAACATTCAAACTACTATTTATAAAACATGAGCTTTGGAAGAGACTGGTGAATGTGTGCAGGTCTAATATAAACAAAAATAGACGAGATTTGTTGCAATTATATGTTAGTGAAGAAATAAGTGAGTGTTTGTTAGAATGCATGACAGAAATCGAATTCTTTGAAACACGGCACAGATATCAAGAGTTCGTGATCTATTGCTGTCGTACGGTATTGTAACAGACTTTTAATGTATAAGCGATAATTTCCGATCGGACACCAGGCTCCACAAATTGTCGATCTTTAAATAATTTTTCTATTTGTGTTATATTTGTCGCTTATGGAAGTTGTGAGTCCACAGTTTCTGAAATCAACAAATTATTTATCATGTACTCTAAGACCATCGTCATCATTGCCGTTAGTAAAATAAGTTTGTCACCAGTTTAAGTGATATTATCGTACGCGTCTCTCTTCTTTCATCTCGTTCTTGTTTAATGTCCATATGTTATACAAAGGTAATCACACCAATGTGCCTTATATTGAGTTATTGTCTTTGCGCCCTTGCATTATTGACTTGATAAAGTAGAAAATTTTGAAAGGGATTCTTCCGATGCTGTGGATACGACTACCTGTGGCCACATAAAGGTAAGAGATATATTAAATGCAAGTGACAATTTTTTAAAATTTTATTTCTTGGCGAGAGCTTATAAAAGTTGGTTATAAAATTACGCTACTTTATTGTCAAGTACATTCTTCTTATTTTGCGTAAATTTTTCGATAAGTTTAATAAATGGATTTAATTTATGATGCACAAATTAAAAATTTGTTTATTACTATTTTAATTAAGAAATTTTTATTATCTTGTGAATTTATAATATATGTACAATGATTCAAATATTTAAACATAAGACGTAAGGTAAGGTATATATATATATTACTTACATTAAATTATGCTAAAATGAATCATTTACCTCTGAATTAAATAACTTTTTGATAGCTTGTTTGTGTAAAATAAAGATTTTTTATATATAAAATTTAAATGGTATTATATGATATGATATGGATAAATATTGCTTTCGAGAAGGTGTAATAATATAACTAATTAATCTTTTTATTATATTTTTATGTATTAAGTTTGTATCAAGCTTGTTCAAATTTTATTATATCGAATTTAAATGCGATCTAGTAATTCTACAATTACAATAGGTAAAAGTAAACAAAGAACATATTGGATAATTGACTTTAAATTTATATTGTAATAAAATACGTATTTTTTAATCAATATTTTATTAAAGAACCAATAATTTATATAAAAAGTTCAATATCAAAACTTGATTGTACTTTAAACTACTTGTGCTTCAAATTAAATATTTATTATATTAAACTAAGATATCTTTATAACAATAAATGTTTAACCGTTATCTTATAATCTAAAAATATATAGTTTTCTATAGTCGAATAAAATGATTTATAATATAGATTTATATTACGAGATACGTATAAAATACTTTTCAATATATATAATAATAATATACCATGATTTATATGTACTTTAAACATGAAAAATAAAAAAAACTTTTAATATGTGAACTTCATTGTCATATAATTTCATGTAATAAAATTGGCTATGAACTAATGTACCTATTTTTTCTATTTTTTCATAATTGCAAACTATATATATTCTTATTCACTAACGTTTGTATACAAATATTGACAACAATTTTACAGAAGTAAATCATACATTCGTATAACAAATTTTTTTTATAATAATTAAATTAATTACGTTAATTTTCAGTCTTTTAAAAATGATAATGACTTACAAATAATTTTATATAATTAATTAGGTAAATATTTTTAATAAAATTTCAATTTTTCCATATTGGTATCAAATTATATTCTATTTATATATTATTATTATATTAAATTTGATCAATTTTATAAATATAATGGTATGTTTTCGATATATATAGTAATTAAGATTAATTAATAAGATTAACAAGAAATCAAAATAAACATTAATTAATTTGATTTTGTTTTAAACTTATTTAATTAAATTATTTATGTAAGACTGTATATTCTGATTAGTTTAGACATTTTAGTTTTTTTCAATAAATGAAATTTTTGTAATAAAAAAATATATTTATTAAATAATTTACTGCGTAATAACTGCTGGATGATACTAATGATAATGATACTAATTCTTGAAATGTGTATAGTTAATGTTAAAAGTTAAATTTATCTTTATAGTAATCGAAATAAATCAATATATGATTATTTTAATTATAAAATGTAATGCAATTTTTTATATAATAATTTTTAAAAAAGAAAACATGTTATGCTGCTCTTTTGTTCATAATTGATTCGAAGTCAATGTATTTAATAAACAAATATTTATTAATATTTATTACATAAAGAATTATAAAATACAAAATTATAAGAATCATAAAGTTAAATATCTTTTTTTATTATTCAAATTTGTTTTTTATTATTTTAAAAATATAATTAATATAATGTGGTAAAATTAGAGATCAAAAGTAATTATCTTAGTTAAAAATCTTATATAGGTGAACTGCCTAAATATTCATAACAAAAACGTGTACTTTCAAAAGAAAATAATAAAAAAACATAATGTTTCAAATTTTTTCATTTAATTTGTACTAATAACAATAACTTAAATGCACGATGTATATGTATTAATTTTCTACAGTATGTTTTATATCTACTCCATTCAAAATTTAAAAATTTTAATATTTTGACAGACAAAGCAAGAAAATAATAATATTATAAGAAAAAGACATATACAACAATAACAATTACTAACAATTAAAATTAATACTATTTAGCAAAAAAATATTATTTTAACTTTTTTATTACAAATTCTTTTCATAAAATGGATTAGCATGTACCACTTTCAAATTCTTATTTTTTACACATTAAAATGTAAGAAGCCTTTTATCGTTATCTCTATAATACTCCAATATTAAGTTTAATATTCGAATGAAAGGAAATAGGTAAGTTCTACATTTATACATAAATTTTTATAAATTTATATTATTTTTATAACATTGTCAAACATAAATTCTCTAATTGACTTAGTTGATTATTAAATAAAAAATTATCTCCTCCAATGTCTTCCTCCCATCCATAGAGAATCGAATGTTTTTTGTATTGCATATTTAAAGAAAAAGTATACACTTCTTATTCAAACGTTCAACTTAAAAAGAACTTTATTTAAAAAATAATATGATGAAGTGCAGGTATATTTTTTTATATTTTAAGATGAATTATATTTTTGAATTTAATAATTGCTAATTTAAGTATTTAAATTATCGATATATTTATTTTAAGTTTATAAAGCGGATTATTATTAGTATATTAAAGAGAGCATAAAATTTAGATTTTACTTAAATTAAAACATTTATTTAATTAAAAAGCATGTCGCAATATTTGTAAACTAATCAAATAGTAAAAGAATAATGGTAACGAAAGCTTATGATTTTAAAAATAATTAATAGTTTTTAATGAAATTTGTTATTTTTATATTTATTTTAAAGTGTATTTGAAATGTGATTTAAGAAATTGAATTAATAATCAGTTTGTAACAGTTTTATACATAGAATTGTTAAAGAATATTCTTTGGCTTTTATTGGTTTAAATATTTCTTATGCATGAAAAATATTTAAAATACGCATTATGCTATTTTGCTTATTTTATATTATGTTTATGTTTAGAAATATAAGAAATATCTCAAATAGCATTACTATAGATGCATATTAAATGGTCAAAGTATACGAAATTAACGATGGAAATGTGTAGCTAAAGTGTATAATAAATTTAATATAATTGTTCTCTAAAATATTTTTAAATAGTTGATGGAAAAATGGAAATAATTTATGTAAAATAGAAGAACGTTAACCAGATTATGGAAGGTAAGTGAGAAAATCTTATAAAGAATTGCAAGTATGAAAGAAAGAGAAAAACTGAAATGAGAAAATGGTTAAGATGAATAATAAATACACTTTTTATTCGTTAGATGTGCGCTTGCGCAAACCGTTCATATGTATACTCTCCGGTCAGCCATTTTGTAAAAATGAATTTTCTATAAGTTTACGCACGCACGTGCACACACCTAGGTATACACATGACTGGAAGAGCTATTGCTTGCCTTGGATGTATGAACGTGTCAGACTGCGGGAGAATAGGTCTACTGATATTGTGATTTGTTATGTACTGTACTGGGAAGTAAGCGAACGAGGAAGAAGGTACAACATCGTGCTCAACAATGATGTCTGTATGTCAGTGTGTGTGAAACTAGCACAATTAATGTTAACTCTCGCTGTTCAGTACAAACTTGCGAGAGTAGAAACAAAAAGCTCTGTTGCTTGAGATTTCTTAGTGAGTTCTTCGCAACAGTCTGCACTAGTCTCCGGTTTACTAACAAAGTGACGACTTGCGTGCGACAACGAAAAAAAGGGACGGTGGACGTCTGACTGACCAAGAAAGTGCTAGAGTAAGTGAGAGAGGGGGGGGGAGTATTTGTGTGTGTATGAACGAGAGTCACTGAGGAGTGAGGGTGGACGAGGGCTTTTAAGAGATCTTGACATCCAAATATTGTAGTCAATGAATTCACCTGCTTTAACATCCCAGTCGAATATGGTAAGTCTGAATAGGTTTTATATTTTCGCACTTTCTATTCTGACGATCGAACAGTCGAACACCAGCAGTTTAATTTTATTTTTCTGGGCTTGTCAATCTCATCCTAGCTATTCAGTTCTTATGTGCATTGTGTTTTGTTTTCCTTTTTTA
Organism: Ceratosolen corneri; assembly: GCA_030522565.1. Classification (NCBI taxonomy): domain Eukaryota; kingdom Metazoa; phylum Arthropoda; class Insecta; order Hymenoptera; family Agaonidae; genus Ceratosolen; species Ceratosolen corneri. Next base: position 34,716 of record JAPYYT010002107.1, read on the forward strand.
TTTTTAAGAATAGGTATCTTTTTTTATTTCATTGACTTTTTACCCGTAGTTTTTGGTGATTCTTGCCCATTAGGTATTTTTAATGCGATAAAAGATTTTATTTTTGTAGGAGTATATTTATTTTAACTGGCAGTTGTCTATTGAGAATTTAGTTTGATGTTTGACTAACATAATCGGTATACAATTTAAAAATTATTTAGCTTGACTTACAAAGCTCATAATTTTTAATATAATTTCTTCTTTTCTATATTATGAATTTTTTGCATATAAATATAATAGATCTTATTTTTATTTTTCAGTTTAAAATGCTTGCAAGTGCTTAGTTTGACTTGAAGTGGTGACATGATAAAAGAGAAAAAATATATATGTATATATATATATATATATATATATATATATATATATATATACAGTTAATTTTCACTCAACTGTTTTTTTATGGATTTGGTTATTACTTAACTGACAGTTAAAATGATATAGACAAAAGGTTATAACTATTTGATATTTAAATAGTGTGTTTCATTAGGTTTGTTTTAAATTTCTATATTTTTGTGTTTTCATTAAATATGTTAATTAAATATATTTTGAAAATAAATATTATTTTTAAAAAAAATTTTTTTTATATATTTTTTCTATAATCAATTCCATATTATACTTGTAATTGAATATTTTTTTAATTAATAGTTTAAACCTGTATTTGATATAATGATACAATTAAATAATATATTTAATTAGGTTAATAATAAGAACATTAATTTATGAATTGCTATAGGTTTCATCTATAGGAGGTACAGAGGGTTCTAGTCCAGCTTCAAGTTCTATATCAGCATCAAGTCTTGCTTTAATGGCAGTACCAAAATTTGGCACTTTAGTGCCAAATCGGATTTTCGTTGGTGGAATATCTGCAAATACAAGTGAAGCAGAGCTAGCTCAGCTATTTTCTGCATATGGAAATGTTAAAGCTACAAAAATAATTGCTGACCGAGGGGGTGTTTCAAAAGGTTATGGCTTTGTTACATTTGAAACTGAAGAAGAAGCCAAGCGTCTTCAACAAGAGGTTAGTATTGATATCCTATAGGTTTTTATTTAAAAAATACTTTATTTTCATAAACTTATTTAGTTTTAGAAATTATAATTACATATTAAATAATTAAATTATTTTATATTAAATGATTAAATTGTTTAAAAATTAAATTATTAAATTATTAAATTATTGTTTCAATTAATATTAATTAATAGTTAATATAATTGTATATAATTTTTTTTCTTATTAATAATGTCACTTTCCAATTATTACGGTATATTAATTAAAAAAAAGAAGTATATGTTAATATTGAGTAATTAATACATTATAAATAAATAAAAAATAAATTTGGTTTTGTAGTGTGAGTGTATCGTTCTTAGAGAAAGAAAGTTAAATATAGCTCCTGCAATAAAAAAGCAGCCATTTGGTCGTTCATTTGATGGTGTAACTGGATCTCCTCCTGCAGTACCTACAAATACCTACTATTATACAAATGGTTGGTTATACATAAATTTTATTATTGTCATTTACAAACTTGAATATTTAGTTTACAATTAAAAAATTCTAAAGATCCTTTAATTTATGATTTTTTTTCAAAGTATTATCAATAGTTTTGAGTTAAATTATACATTTATAAATTTATTTATATTTATAAGTATTTATTTCCAAATTAGTTTGATTTTTAGTAAAATAAATGAAATTAATTATATGTATAAAATAAATTAAAATAAAAAATTGTTTAAAAACTGTTATGCACATATAAACAATGATCATTAGAAGAAAAGTTGAAAAATATTCAAAAGCTGAAATAACATTGTAGAGATTATCTATTAAATCCTTTTTTTTTCTAGGAATGGGACTTCCTTATGCAAGTGGTGTTACTTACTACAATGCAGGAGGTCCAGGGCCAAGTGCTGCTATAGCTACACCAACTGATCCAGCTACATTATATCAAGCAGCAGGAGTATTTGGTATATAAATTAATTATTACTTATCTGGTTTAAAAATGTGTTTAAACTGTATACTCGCGTATTTAATTTTTATATTTTTATTTCTTTCATTTTGAGCTTTAATATAACAAATTTCTTCTTTTCGTAGGACCTCAAGCCACTGCTAGTCATCAAACCTTCGCCCCTGTGATGTACCCAGTACCAGCACCATCTTTGTATATGCCACAACAGTATCAGTATTCTCCAATACAGGTAAGCCTATCTTATTTTTGTGAGTGGTTTGACTCTTTTGAGCCTATGAGTGATGGTTGTCTAGTATTAAAAAATAAGAATGAGAAATAAAAACAGTATGTATTGGGTTTTTAATTTAAAAAAGGATGCGCTTCATTGTATTTATGAATTAAATGAGTTATCGTTACGGTTGCGATTTGGCAGACAAACAGTCTAATGGGGGAAGCAATACCACCGACGTTTCTATCCAATCCTCAACAAATGCCTACTTATGTTCTTCTCGACGCTATACAATATTGAGGTTTAAAGGTACAAGGTTACTGCTAAACGTGTCAAGCATGCACGAAAATAGTTGTCGAATAATATATTTTTTTGTTTAATTGCACTTACAGCATGATCTGATGTTGCATGTAGCCATCTCAATGTTAACTTAAGTTTTATATTTTGAAGATTTATGAATTTTTAAATTTATTTTATTTGTGTATTATATTTTTAATAGCTTATAAACAATTAATGCAAAACTATGTTGATTTTTCCAATTGTTAATTCATTCACAGTAGTAAATATATTTATTGTCCTTCATATTTCTGTATAACAACTATCATTCATCAAATTCCTTTACCCAAATATTTTCTACAAACTGCATAAGCATTAAAATCAATAATTAATTGATTAATTAAAACTTATTTTTTAATTAAACTGGCATAAAGACTAAAGTAAAAATGAAGCTTTTTATAAAATAAATAGATTCTTATGGATGCTTATGCATATACATATATCTAAAAGTATAAAAATGCATATGCAGTTAATTCTAATTATTTAATTATTGTAAAAATTATTTTTAACTTGTTTTTTTCAAATAAAATCAAATAACATGATAATATTCTTTTTATTTAACGTTTGATATTTGAACTTTGACATATCCAAGGATATGGGATGACCTGTTTCTCTGTTTCTGTTTAGTATGAGCCTTATTTCCCATCGACAACTCCTACTAGTGGACCGCAATATTTGTACACAACAAATAATACTCAAGTAACGACAAGTGGTAGTGGCAATGGTTCAGCAACAAGCAACAGTAGTACAATTGCCGTAACGGGAGTAGGTGCAACGAATAGTGTTTCAACAACGTCATCTTTGGGTCCGTCTCCGCCACAATTTCAGACACACTTTTATGGGCCCGCAACTGCAGCAGCTTCGCATCACCATCCAAGTACCATGGCTGGTGGTCACCACAGCTTAGCTCCACTCCCACCACACACCCAAATGGACCAGCTTTACTATACATACCCACCATCTCAACATGCAACTCAATCACCATCCCATCCCAGTGGACCACTTGATCAGCAACTACTCATCTATTCTCCAGATTTAACTGGTCAAACATCGGTCAGCGAATCTCAATTTAATCATCAGGAGGTACTTTTCTTATCTTATATATTTTATTTAATTTAATTTATAATTCTTTTATTTACCATTGATAAATTGAATTATGAAGTATTTAAATAACATGTCTACTTTTGTTAAGATAAGTAATGCATTTATTAAAGTTTAATATAATCCAACGAATTTGGTTCGTTTTTTTATTTACATGATTTTGAGAAATTGTATTTTAATAATTATTCAAAATTTATTATATATATCTGATTCATTACAAATTAGATATCATTTATAATATTATGGTATTATTTTTATTATTATTATTCTTTAAATAATATTATCTTGAAACAGATTTGAAATAATTCAAAAATATTTGTAAACAATTTTTTATATTCTAGATTAAAGAAAATTATTTTTAAATAAAGATGTTATACTTTGCTAATGTTATTTTGTAAGAATAGGAGAAATTTATTTTATGACAATTATTGGTTAATCGATGTATAATATAAATAATCGATATTAAAATTCTAGGAATATTTTTGAATATAATATAAAATAGTAACTTTAAGTGATTATTTGTTATTTTCGAATTTAAATAATTTAACTCTAAACTAAAAAGACTGCATCATTATTCTATTATTATTCTATTATATAATTAATATACTCTTTAATAAAATTAAAGATTATAATGTTTGAATAATTTTCAAATCATAATGAACAATAAATTTAAATATAGTTGGTCATATTTGATATGGATGTCTTAATGGTAAATTATTTTTATTGTACTTTCTTTTCAAATAAGTAATAGTTTATAAAACATTAAAAATTTGTTTTGAATAATACTGGAATAGCTTTGAATCATGTTTCTAAATATCTTTTACTGTTTAATAAGTTATGTTAAAACCTATTATTTTGCCACATGTTTTTATTTAATATTTATTTTTGTAGTCTTACACATTGTTTAATATTCTTCCATTATTATGATCTTTTAAACATATTTTAAGAATTCAGTTTAAATTAATAATTAATAATATTTTAAACTGTATTTGTAGGTATACTTTCTATAGGGCATTTACAAAACTAGGTACTGTATGAATTTGAATGCAAACTTTTGAAATAGGTTTCTTTATTATTTTGTCTGTCGACATTGTTTAAAAAGATTTCAACAATTTTTAATTCCTTTGATAATATTATATGATAAAATAGTAATATAATAAGGTATTTGAATTTGCTCTGATTTTTCAATTATTTTTTGTAAATAAAAATATAAGTCCTTCAATTATTTTTATGAAATAAAATTCTGAATACTTGCAAATACTTTTTCATATATTTTATTTTAAAGTAAAATATATTGCTATAATTTTTTTATTGTTGAAATGTAATATAAATAAATTATATTTGAAATAAATATTTTTTAAAATTATGATCTATAGAATAATATATGTTTTAAGTTTTGAGTTTTACGTTTAATAAGATTAATTATTAAATATTAATTATTAATTTTAATTCTATAAGAATTATATTTAAAAAATTTCAGCTTTAGTTTTTATAAATACAAAAGTCAACTTTATTTTTTGGCAATTTTTATACTAAAATTGAATATAATTAATTTTACTTTAATTAACTGTTTATGATATGATATAAAGATGTACATACTATTTACATAAACAGTATTATACACTTGTGAAATTAATACAAGTAATCTTTAAGGTAATTAAACATTTCATTGTTTACTTTTATTGGTTTTAGTAAATATAACGTTAAAACATTTTGGTTTCATTATATTAATTTTTAAAAGTAATAATAATAATAAAATAAAAATAAAAAAAGCAAGTGCTGGTCATTGATAATCATTTATAGAATCACTATCTTAGAATAATATAAATAATTTTAAGTAGACAATAATATGTACACGTACCAATGAACAATAACAAGCGAATTTGGTTGATCAATTATATCAAATATAAAGAAGTTTGACAGGAATGTCTTGTTTATCTATTAAGGTCTCATTTTCTTGGTTCAATAATACAATAATTCACCCAGAAGCCCATATGGAGCCCACCATTCACATTAAAATGTCTAACATAAAATCGTAGGAGTCTAGATCAACGTCGAGTCACTCGGAGCAGCTCCTTCATGGTGGCAATGCCACATTGGATAGCGGCGGAAATGGGAGTAGAGGCGGGGGCAACACTCAATCTGCCTGCCAAATCACTGACCCATCCACCCCATCCATTCTTCCCCCGATGCCCATTAAATATTCCCTATCCCATCGCTACGTCAACTTCCATCCCATAGTCGTGCACTCCAGTCCTCAGCAGCATCATCATCAGCAGCAGCAGCACCAACAACAACAACAACAACAACAACAACAACAACAACAACAACAACA
>JAPYYT010002108.1:0-20596 GCA_030522565.1 Ceratosolen corneri
AAATAAATTAAAAATCGAATTATCGTGCAATTTCTAATATATATATATATATATATATATATATATATATATATATATTTATATTATTATATATATACATAGCTTTATTTGTATATATATAATATAATTATATATATATATAATATAATTACTCTTTGTTTGTCATATTATTAAATAAAAAGTTCATAATATAGCGTTAAATAATTATGTTCAAAATTAGTACTGTTTCTTATTTTATATCACGACTTTTTATACAAAAGTTGTTACTATATAAAAAAATTTGGTGCTGCGTTTTAAGTTGTAATTATCTCTACTATTATATAATATAATAATTTAATATTGACCGAGTGTTTTTTTTATCATAAAATGGCTAGTTTTACATATAAAATTTGTTACTTTTAAGATATTTTATTCACATTTATAACTATTGTTGAAAATTTTATTTATACATACGTAGAAACAGGTTGGAATAGGAACGTTTTTACTGTTGTACGAGTCAAGTAGACACCTTCATTATTGTATAATATTATATACAGAATAAATAGTTTCATAATTTGATATATATTACATAAATACCACACATATACATTTAGTAACACATATGAATTTGCTCATACAGATTTAAAGTATTGAAAGGAGAGATAATGAGAAATGGAAGTCGATAAAGGCCAAAATATCTTCATTATATTCTTTGTAAGATTTTAGGAAAAATTTAAAATTTTAACATCTTTTCATAGAACAATGAAACTTTTTAATTTGATTTACATAAAGTTTGCATTTTACAACACGTATATTTTATTTTTTAGAAATATTATGATTTTATTGTTTTAATTCAATAATACATTGTACAAGAAGCTTCAAATTTAAGTCAACTAGAAGTTTTTTTTTTTTTTTTTCTTCTAAAACTTAGATGGATAAATTAATTTTATATATCTTTAGAAATACAATTTTGTATGTTCTAGTTATATGATTATTGAAAAATGTCAATTGATTTCAAAATAGCATTTAAATAGCATTTGTCATATACATACTCTTCTTGTTTGAAGTAATATTTATAAGCAGTTATTTAATTAATTATAAATATATTTTTTATGAAACAATTTTAAGTTACATTTATTTTTCGTGGTCTAATACATTATAAAATTTTGGGTACTATGAGAAATATTTGTTGACCACAAGTTACTAATAAAGAATTGAGTGATATAAGTACAATTATCATGATAATTTCAATGTAAGAAATATTATATACTTCTAGCTGAAATGTTTTCTTATTTTCATCATTTTTGTATTTATTATTTTATATTGACTAATTTGATCAGTATGTCATTCAGAATTTTCATGTAGATAAAATATTTATCATTATTCCATAGAACGTTTCATATATTATAAGTTGATAATTTTATTTTTTGTATTACTAAACCACAACATTTAATTGATACGTATACATGGCCTATTAAGATAAGAATATTTTAGGCGAATTAAAACTAGTATTGATTTACAAATAATATGATCTAAACATGATTTTAAAATGCTAATTTCATTATAAATTCAATTAAAATAATATTATAAAACATAATTAGATAAAAAAAAACATAAAAATAGAAAAATTTACATATTAATATTTTAAATAACTTAAAATTTTAACAAAAAAGTTAAATAAATAAACATTAAAAGATTCAGAAATTTTTTCAAAACTACTTTTTTAAGTATAATTAATTCATCAATATTTTTATAAAAAGTATCTCTTCCCTAAAGTAATAATATTAAAAAGGTATTATTGTTTTTAACTCCAAAAATTCTACTTGATACAGTTTGATATATTGTATAGTAAGTTCGTAAATTTAACTTACTTAACAACTAATATTTACTCAAAATATTAAAAAAATATTCTAAACAATCAACATAGGCAACTATGACTATTTCATTATTGGTCAGTTCATTCTTTTTTTTTCATGTAATCTATAAAGACAATGTAGCTTAGATAACTCATAACGTTTTTTTTTTTGTAAGATTAAATATTTATTTTCGTCAATGAATGAAAACATTATTTATCAATACTAAGAAATATATTTTCAGTATTAATAAAAAGAATATATCCAAGATTCTTTAAATCATTTATGTTTTGTATATTTTGTTTTATATATTTTGTATTTGCATATGTACATAACTTCAGTTATTTGTATTACTAAATTAGTATTATATTTAGTAAATACTTTTATATATTTAAATTATGCAATATTGAGATATATAAGTTTTATTAAATGTTTAGATGTAAGACCATTTACAAAAAAAAAAAAAAAAAAAAAAAGATAACGTTATGACCAAATACAAAAATGCTATTAATTAATATAATAAATCTCAATAAAATTGTCATCATGTATACTCCGTGAAAGTTATTAAATTACCATTTCTATAATTAAATAATTCCACGTGTAATGACGTTAAAACGTATTTTATACGAAGTATTTAATTAATTTTTTTTATCTCAATTAAATTAAATATATTGGTAATGAAAAGACAAACATTGAAATAAGCTTGATAATATTAGTTTTAATAATTAACAGAACCAAAAACAAAAATACCAATTTTTTATACTTCACAAATTCAAGATATATACTTACGTAGCTATATTTCAAAATATCAAATATGCTTGTATTTTAAAAAGTATTTATAAATATATTATTTTTGTATTATTTATTAAATGAAAAATTGAAAACTTTCAAATGAAAGTATGAATTTCTATTATATATTAAAATATATATTATTCCACGAGAAATAAAACCAAAAGAAGAGTTTTAAATAATATATATAATTTATTTAATTGTGCATTACATTACATTTATTATACTATTACATAAAATAATTCAATTCAAAAAATAATATTTAATAATAATAAATTAATATTTTTAGAAAATACATTATAAAACTTTTATTTTCCGTTTTTTTTAAATACATATTAATTATTTATCCTTAGAAATATAAATTGCAAAATAAATATTATAAATATGAAATTTACAAATCTTTGTTAATTAAAGAAAATCTTAAAAACAGACTTTATCAAATAAAATAATTATATTTAATTAACTAGTGGAAAGGAAGAAAATGTTGCATATATATTGATGAAAATAGTAGCTAAGAATGACAAAACAGAATAAAAAAAAATGACAATACCATTTTAAATAATTTTTTAATAGTAAGGACACAAGTATTTAAAAGAAAAATGAAAGTAAAAAAGATTAATAATCAGATATTAACGTTATAATGTAGAAGAAATAAAACAGTATTAGACATCCAATGAATTAAAGCAATACATATATAATTAAAGTATGAATACAAGTCATAAAAAAAAGTAAGAAAAGAAATCAAGGTGAGAAAAATAACAGCAATAAAATTAAAAATAAAGAACCAAACTAAAATAACTAAAATAAATTAAAATGAAAATGTTGAAAACACATAATGGAAAAATGATAACAAATAAGAAGTAGGTTATAATTACTATAAAGTGAAAATGTCTTATATAATAATAATGCTTAAAAGTTAATTAATTAATGTTGAAAAATAGAGATTATTTATTACTTAATGATATAACATTTACATATGTTCATAATTATATAATATTATTAAAAAAATTTTATTTAATATGTAAATGTGTTAATTTTTAAATATTTTGTTTAATATATCATATAAGGATGTTTGGATTTAATTATAAAATATTTGATTAAAATAAAAATTTTACAATATTAAGCCTTTTACTAATATTTTTTAATAGTATGAGATAATTGAAATTAAGATAGTCTAAATTCGTATTGTTATTTAATTTATATTTAATAAATACCATCAATATTTATATAACTCTACAAAGCAAATACATATTTTTATGTACATTATTTATATTACAAATTAGCAACCAATATTTCTTAAGTTTATTACAATATTTACTTTATTTTAAAAATTTTCAGTATTTTTAATTTCTAAAGATTTGAAGTCCATTTTAAAAGCCATAAACATTCATTTTAAAGTCTAGAATGAATATGAATTAACAGAATTTGGAGTTTCAATACTAGATTATTTATATAACATAAGTAATTTAAATATATATAAACTAATATATATGTATATAATATCCATTGCTATTGATTTACTGTTTTTAAGAATTTTATTGTTCTAAAAATAATCTGTTGCGACTTAATAAGCAATCATTTACAAAAATTACTTTTGTAATATAACATTTAGATTTAATAACTAGGAAACGTTAAAATTTATAATATAAACAATAAATCAATTACTGAGTTTTGAAAGTATTATAAAGATATTAATAGTCCTAAAGATATTGTTATATGTTACATTACATTATTGGGAATATATCACAATATTTATCAAAATATTAAACTACTGTATTTTCAATTTTTCGTTTTTAAAAGTATTTTAATATGAATTATTTCATACATCAAATGTATTCATATAATCAATTAAATCAAAAATCAAGTTAATGATAACTGTTTTTAAATACAAATACTATTTTTAACAATTTCTATAATGACTGTTTAATGATGCTTAAAATAAAATAATATTTAAAAAATAATCATTTCTGAAAAAGAATAAAAATCTAATAAATATATTAAATTCATATTATTTTTTATTTTTTTGTTGTATTTATAACTATCTTTATATAATTTATATTGAAGATAAACTATTTACAGAAATTTGAAGTTTAGTTTTTAAGTGTGATTAAGAAATTAATCTATTTTTGTTATTAAAAATGCTTTTACATTTAAAAATTCTTTGTTAAGTAAACTTAAATATATTGAGATTTTTGTGTAAGTTGCAAATTATTAATTTATGATATTTATTATGCATAATTTTCTAATGATTTATTATGTAAAACAGTTTTTCAATGAATTATAAGGCTAAAGTATGGCTATGATAGTAATGCATTATTACAAAATAAAACTGTATAATTACTTAACAAGAAATTTTATATCATATTAAATTAATTATAGGTTTCTTCCACAGAACGATAATTATTAATTAAGAATATATGAAGTACTAATGACATTTAAACTTGACATCCTTGTTTCATATTTTTGTAAAATAGATTAAAATTCATTTTCTTCATATCAAGGTCGGATGAATAAAACATTTGATTTGGCAAATGTTAAATTTATTTGTTTTATCTACTTTGTTTTACAGCCATATAAACTATCCTATATGTAATAACTTTTTTATTTCTGAATTTATTTCATTTTTAAAAGATTAGTAGTCTTAATACAAGTAGTTCTTATTTGTGCTTTATAGATTCACTATGAAATGATAATAAATGTAGAAAATTTTATATATATATTCTTAATATACCACTTAATTAATTAAAATCAATCTATATAATAAGTTTAATATATCTTCACTCAAGTTCAGCAGCTCTGCGAAGTAACACATGAATCTTATCCTTAATCCAATTTTTGTTGTAAGGTGCATAAGTATTAGTTGATTTTTGATAAACTAAACAAGATAAGTCTGTCAAATCATCAAGAAAATCAAACAACTGTTTGATATCATATGTGATTGTTGGTGTATTTGGATTTTGCCTCTTTAGGTACTCTTCATATATTTTGCATACTCCTGAATACAAAGTTATTTTTAAATATAAAAATATTAGTCATAAATTTTAACTAAATAATTAAATAAGATATCCAACTTTTAATAATGAAATTTTATATAAAAATTAGAAATTAAATTAAAATATTTTATATCACAATTAATATAATCAAACGTAATTCAAAATATAATTAAGAATCAAATTTTTAAAATATGTTATAAACAAATTTAAATAAAAATATTTCTTATATGCATCACATATACAAAATTAAATTAAGTCTATGATATTTACTGATTATGTAGTATAATAAAATGAAACAAAAACATACTTAATATTTTTTTTATAAAGCACATTTGAATAATATAATTAATGTTTTTATCCTAAAAAATATTTATACTAAAACAGCAGTTAAAAATAAGTTAATATTATTGTAATTAGAATTATTAAGTTAACCAATAATTATTAAATAAAATTTTAAAAAATTAAATCAGTTAATAACTTAAGAAAGTTATTTTATAATACATAATTTTTTAAATTTCCATAATAAATTTTATGGAATTTAACCCTTTAATAGTTTTCATTTTCAAATTTAAAATTATTTACAGAAATAATAATTATTTTTATTTAAAATTAAGTCTCAAAAATTTATTATTTAAAAATATAAAATTAATAACATAAAATTAAATTAAAAATATTATTTATTGTTAAGCAATTCAAATTATTTTAATTTAAAAATGATTAAATATATTGAATATTCTTTGCTTTAAACCAAATTATAAATTTTTATATATATCTCTATGTACATTATTAATTTTGTTCATTGGCATGAATTAATATTTTTAGGATTAAATTTATATACTACGAATGTAGATAATAGTTATTTTCTATTAATACTTATAATAATTTATTTATGATATGAAATTAAAATTTTTTTATATTTCATAAATTAAATTTCTACAGTTGATTGTAATCATTGATTTAATACAATTTTGTATTAATGAAAGAAAAATTATTAAAGCTTAGTATTAATTTAAGCATTTATCAATATAATTAAATAAATGTATGCACATGTATATGTACGATGGTATGTATGCATATATGTTTATAGATATAGAAATATCGCTACCTTCCATACATTCATTAACACTTTCATAATCGGAATATGTCCTTGTTTCAGGCCTATTTGCAGGTTGAACAAGAAGAATAGTGTGAGACTGAAATCAAAGTAATAATAAAAGATCTACAAGGAGTCATTATTTATTATTTCCTTTAAGGTTAAATTTAATAAATACTACCTTCAACTTTTTATAAAAATTGCAAATGTGAATATAATAACCTAAAATTAAATTTTTTTAAATACTTAAAAGAAAACAACTTTTACTTAAAATAAATATATGAAACTTTTTAAAAATAAGTACAGACAAATATAATTACTTGAATAAAGTATATTGGAAGTACTTTTACTTGGAAGCATTGGCGTATGTTTAAGTAAACAAACAAGTTCGTTGTACGCGGTATATGAAGAATAAGAAATCGCTTACCATTGTAGTAATCCAAAATTATAAGTTGTTCGTTAAGAAAATTTATTTATAAAATCGATATTGAATTTTCAAAAACAAAAGTAATACTACGTCATATATTATATACAATTATAACACTTTTTAGTTTTTAAATAATTTGCCAAAGAGAATCAGTTTACGTTTAATTCGATTGTAACTTGTAAGCAATCCGGTCGAGTATTTCGAGTTTCACATTATTCCGATTTTCTTAGCATTTAGTTAAGGAAACAAGTATAAGCAGCTCTCCTCAATGTATTTTCCCTCCCAAGTCCGATGTTTCAAATCTAAATGCTTAGGAATATTCCACATTAAACTTAATACCGAGCTTTCGGCACACCTGTTTAAAGTTTGGTATACCTGATACGATTCTTCTAACCTCGTAAAAACTAAATATCATATAATTATCACATGTAATATGCATAGAGAATTCAAATAATAGAATGCAAATTTAAAAAAAATTATATTTAAAATATAAACTATATTCATTATTCCCTGCACTTTCTCAACTGTAATACGATTAAACACTGAGATAAAATACAATTTTCATAGTAATAATAATAACAATTACAATAAAACAATAGTAAAAATAGTAGTATTAATAGTAATACAGCGTATAAACAATTAAATTATTTTCAATATAATTTTATTTGTGAAACTTTATCGAAAAAAAAACTATTCATTTCATTTAAATGAACAGTTTTCTTAAAATTGTTTTTACGTTTGCAAGAGAATTTGTATGTACATATGCATAAGTAATATAAAAACAGATAGAATATTTCAGATAACTTCCTCGCAAACATAGCATGTATATAATTACATAAGTCGGTATGGAATTTATTTGAAAAGTGATTTTATAAAATATATTCCTGATATTTGAATAAAGATTGACAATATTATAAAAAATTATAATTTGATCATAAAAATTAAAATTTACCTTAATAGAAACAAAAAAAATTATGTTTTTTTATATAGATAATTTATAATTTAACAGTGTTTTAAAATAATACTTTTAAAAATAATAAACGAGTTTAAAAGAATATATTATTTTAATAAATAAATATTAATATTTTTAAAGAAATAATCTTTTATTTTTAAATAAAATAAGCATTGAATTATTACACGATTGTATATATATATATTTTTTTTATTTAAAATTTCATTAGTGTTTAATATATATGTATTTTAAAAAGAACTTGTTTTTAACGCTTATTAATCTATTTCAAAATATTAAAAATTCTTTTTATCATTATTTAATGCTTAACTTTTTTTTTAATTTTATTAATCTAAATTCAAAAGCGAATTGTGCATAAGAAAATAAACCTGCATAATTATATAATATAATTGTATAATTTTTTAGAAATCTATATTGAATTATTTGATGATTCATTGATTATAAAATAATGATTTCCTTCAAAACATTGAAAATAATAATTATTACATTTGTAAAGGTATTCATCAATACAGTGCCATACACATTAAATTTAAATTTTGATAATTTGAAATTCAGGATAGGTAGAAGCATTATAAATATTAATAATATTGTATTAAGAAGATTAAAAATATGAATATTATAGTCATAAATATAAAATACATGTAATAATTATAAAAATTATAAATTATAAATTGGTTACATTAGACCAAGCAATAGTTTTTTCCATAATAAAATGATCGTTAAAAATTTAATCATAATCCAATAAAGTGAATCAATATCTTATAAATAATAATTACAGTATTTTATATACTTTATTAATTATTATTATTTATTAATATTAATAATCAATTTTGTAATTATAATTTTCCAAAGTATAAGAATTTCATATTTAATCAAAACACCCTACTTTAATGTATTTATAATAAGAGAAAATACATATAGCTGACAAAGAAAAAGAAAGCAAGAACCAGTAATTAATTAAAATAAATAAATGAATAGTCATATTATCAATAAATTACTAGAATACGAATTTTTTTTTAGAATTGCTCAAAGCAACTAAGTAATATAAATTATTATATCATATTTAATAATAAACTTACCCTTTATATAATTATTATCTGTATTTTAAGCAAATGAGTATAAAAGATAAAATTAGACATTACAAATTTGACAAGTAACAATTAATGTAACCAAATTTAATAATTTATTTCATTTGTTTTTTTATTAATTATATGAGATTTTATTTTGAATTATAATGTTTAAATATATTACAAATATTTTTTTCCTAAATAAATACTTAAAAGTGATAATACATTTTTTAATACAAACATGTAAGATTTTTTCATTTTATTATAATTAAATTAATAAATATACCTTACAATACTCATTAAGTTAAATATATATAACTATTTTTATATTCAGTATTTAATTTGTACTTTAGGAGTAACTCTATAACAATATATAATTTTAATAATAATTTCGATATAATAATGCATGAACATTCATTTAGAACATTTTTAAAATAAGATATAAAAATTAAACTATATTAATTCCTATTTCTGCAAAAAGTTGTTTTTTACTGCCAGGATAACTTTCTAAAATGCAATCAAGAATATCATTGCATATTCTTTTTCTTTTAGAGTATTCTTGATTATATAATTTAAGATTAATTTCAGTTTTCTTTTTTATTTCATTCATATTTTCTAACCCTACACTTTCCATTAATTCATCTAACTTTGAACACAATTTTATATTATATTCTTTTAAATTATTTCGTTCTTTCTCAGCTTCTTCCAAATTCATACTACATTTAAGAGAATTAAAAGTAGCTTCTTGAGAACTAACTTCATTTTCTAGCTCTTTTAATTTTCTGAATTGTTCGTTAGAATGTGCTTGTAATTCTCTTTCAATTCTTTTTAATTCATCTAAATTCTGTTTTGGTTCCTGAATCACACAGTACACTTTTTGCTTAGCATTGATCTAAAATTCAAATATATTAATAAATTAATATATATCTACACACACGTACACAAGTATTTGCTTTTTTAATAACTGTTTGAATATACTACAGTTGTATACTTACTTTCATAAAAAGTTTTTCATTATCAACTAATTTATCTAGGGATTTCTGAACTGCATTTTTGGTATGTTTTTCTTTATCCAAAACAGATGCAATATCATTAGCACTGTATGGTCTATTTTGAAATTTCATATACTTATATACAGCATCTGTCGTCATTTTGCCCTTTAAAGAAAAATATAGAATTATATAAGAATTTGCCTTTTACAAAAATATATTGTAATAAGCTGTTTGATAATAAACATATATTTATAATTCTAAAATTAAAAAATTATAAATATTTTAATTAGATGTTCAGAATAACAGTTAATTTGTATAATATTAAAAAAATTATATATATAGTTTATACTTGATTTTTTTTAAATAAAAATATATTAGTTTTCAAATCATGAATGTATTAACTGTATTATTTAATTAATTATATATTCTCATTATTTAAGAATTATTTGATTGAAAAAATATACTAAAATAAATAAAATATTAATAAATAGATAAAAAGAATAGCTTATATAATCTTTTAAAATAATTTTCCAATTAAAAATCATATTATTTAGTTTATTAATTATTTAATTGTTTTTATAAATGAATCTTTACATATATATATATTTAGTATTATTAATCAGAATTATTTAAAGTATAGTATATTTTAGATTGAATGGAATATTTATTTGCAGAAAAATTTTAAAAAGTTGTGAAAGTTGAAAATGTAAATATTTTAAGAGTTTTGCACCAACTAGCCACAAAGAATTTGTTTATCGTAGTAGATGTATAAAAAAACGTTAATTTAATTTTTAAAAATTTTCAAAAGCATGTATACAAAGGAATTTGGCTTTTATTAAAAAAGATTGACATTCGATATACTTACATTAATGTTCTCTAAACGTACAACTAATATTTTCTCCATAAATACCAGAAATTAGTACACAAATAGATTATGAAACTAATAATCATAAGAGTAATTCATTTGAAAACGATAATGAACGCGACATAATATAGTTGGAAATTAAATATATAATTCTAATATATAATTACGTTGGTTAATTGTTTAATTACAATAATTTATATATATATATATATATATGCTATTAAAATGTATTAAACATCTCGAGTGCGACTTACAAATTACAGGTTACTGCATAAGTGGGTGAAAGTTAATAGAGATAATATAGTCAAAGATACAGTCGATATTATCGACTTGATCTAGTTTATCGATTACTGTGCCTCGGATCATTAGCTATGCCGCTTTATTACACTATTGCTATCCATTATAATTTCTTCTAGATTTCATAAAACAAATGCATACGTAACAACCAATGAGCATGAAACTATAGCTGCGCAGAATCGCAGATTTGTCATATAACTAGTCAGTATCCGTTCAGTAAAATCCATCGAGTCGATCGCAATTCTAAATTCAATGCAAGCATCTATTTTACACAATAATAATTTATATTTTTTCGAGAGCTACGGAATTTATGGCCAGATATTTGCATGTGGTGTTAAAATGTTGAAATAATTCAAAACATTTAACGTTATGAAAAAAAATTCCGCCACACGTCTCTATAATTATGTCTCGCAATACATGCGTAGCAAATGCCCATGTTCCAGCCAAATATGATACTTAACTTGAGCCTTAATTAACTGTAATTTTAAATTTATAGTGATTACAATTCTTTCATTCTCATGCATTTTCACTTATATATGCAACACTACAAACATGCATTCATAAAATGCATACGAATAATTGAATCGTTATAAAATATCAATATATTTCATATATTGTCAAATATTGAATCGTAAATAAAATGTGCATTTCATAGACCTTTATCACGTAATAAATTACATTTCATTAATTAACTCCTTTATGTATATGGTTATATAATTGAATGCATGTTATACCTCCGTTTACCTTGAGTGTAGGCAGCTTTAAAATTTTAGAATTTCATTTTAATAACTAATTTTCGTTTAGTTTAGCTATTTTAATAGCTATTGTATAATAGCTATTGAATTAAAGTAAAACTATCAGCTTTTTCCAAAATAAGTCAATATCCATTGTCTTTTATTGTGTATCACTTTAATTGTTGTCTTTTTTATTAACAGTTGTCTAAATTGTTATACTTTATTTTGTGTTTTCATTTTCTAATCTTAATTAATTCAAATTTTATTTTATTATTAAAGAATGCAGATTTATAATGATAATATGGAAGAATATTCGAGAAATTTTATGAAAAAAAAATAATAAAAAAATAGTCTTTAAATATCTATTAATTAACACAACTTTTATTTTATTATTGAATGAACGATGATATATAGTGGCCCTATGGAAATTGGAAATTTTTTTTGAAAAAGAATATGACCAACAAAGAGAAAAAGGAGTGTAGAGTTCCATATTCACGAAACTTGTAAATATTTCGAATGATTTAATCTATAAAAGAATCCATTTCAAAGCTAAATATAACCTCTAATATATTAAAGAGTACAAATAATTAATTAAATGCAATATTAATGGAGTTCTAGAATTTTATATACAATTTTGTCACGATTTCAAGTGATAATAGTAAACATAAGTTTGCATAAGCTAAATATCTTGTAGATTATTTTACATCAAGAAATAATATTGTAACGTATATTGTTTATATATGAGCACCAGAGTGACTCGAAATAATATTTCAAATAATATAGAGTTCGTCATATTAATGATAATTGCGAGTAGTTATTTTGGTTAGGCTTTTTAATGAATTTTTGTTTTCATATTTATACGGAATGAAGTGCCATATAAAAACGATATAGTAAGAAATAAGTCATTGACACAATTTATAAACCATTTAACTCGTTTTCTTCGCCTTATAAACGGAAAGTAGAAAAATAGTTAAGAATCTTAAGAAGAAGATTTTCCTTTGAAATTCAAAGACAATTTGTCATTAAAAATAATATATTTAATTTTTGCAATGATTCTTTAACTAGAAATAACCTAGAAAGTTTTTAACAATGGCAATTTAAATCGCAATATGATGCTTATATGAACTATTTGAAAATTTTATGTGCATTTCAAATCTATCGAGTATATTAATAATGTCTGAAATACTGATATATACATTAAAAAGAGAAATAAATCATTTTTAAGCTCTTAAAAATATAAAATTAAGGAGCTTGATGGAAAAATAGCAATTCTGAAAAATAGAATTAACTAACATTTGTAATGTTGCATATTTTTAAATGTAAATTTTAAATTTGAATATTTTCAATGATTCCATCATCTCAACGACTGCTTCATTTAATATATAACTATTTACAAAGACTACACAATATTGTTATTAAATTAAAGTTTGTGTTAATTGTTGACTGATTATTAAACTACCACTTTCTTACGAGGGGATGAAATCAAACACTGTCATATATAATATGAAAATCACTTGCATGAATTGAAGAAACCTTTGCATTATATTAAGATTTTTTTGTAAAAACATTTCATCATCACTAAATAGCATCACTCTATGTTAAGCCTGGATTAATCTCAAATACTTAAAAAATTAATGATTATGGATGTGGTACAAAAAGGATAAATGTAAGATAATTTTTCGACGGTATTTTATTATAAAGAAACTGTATTATGAAAGGCTAATTGTAAATGTTTATGATAACGACTGTAAAGATTTTATAGACCTTTGTCAAATTATCTTTTATAAAATATAAAATTTATACGTAATTCTTACACTATATGATTTTCTATAAGAATCCTAGATTTACGAATAGAATATCATTATTTTTAAAGTTTTATTTTATTTTATATTATTTTAGAGATTTTGAGATTATTATTATTGGAGATAAATAATGAATATTTGGAATTAGTTTAAAATAAATAATCAATAATAAATTGTAAGCGTTGGCTAAATTAAGTAAAAATAAATCTTCGAAAAGATTTATTATAATTAAAGGTTGAAAGAATAAAAAATTTTTTTAGAATTGTTATAATATTAATATTTTATTTTGTTTTAATCTATTGTTTTTATAATTTTAATATATATCCTCAAATACATATGCTCGGAAAAAGTACATTTTGATGCTATCGTTTAACAAAATTCATAAATGACAACATTATTATAATTATTATTATATTAATAATAACATTAATATAATAATTTTAATATTGATAATTAATATTAATGAATAATTATTATATAATTATTCATAACCACTCATTAGTCAAGTTTTTAAATTGTTGTATTTAATATACTTTAATATTCTGAAAATATGACCTATTATTAATACAAATTCGTATTTATTATTTAATCATATTGATTTAAAATTTTTTTATATTTTTTTATTAACTATCTTTCAAATCTTTTATTTTTAAAATTTATTTATTAAAAGATAGTATTTAGTACATTTTTCATGTAGGTAAAAAAATGTTATATCTTTACTTTTTAAATTTATACTTTTTCCCTATAAAGGTATGATTACATGAATTGTAACGAATATTATAACTAGTATTGTTTACGTGTTCATACTCGTCAAAAAGCTATTAAGATACAACTAGATTTCGAACTGTTGATTTTAAAATCGATCCACTAGCGATAATTCGCTGCATTTGTATGAAGTTAGCATATAAAAGCTTATATAAAGCATACATAAATCATCTATATTCTAATATTTTAATTTTCTTACGTTGATGTTATAACCTTGTTGTTAAACCCATCGAAAAGGCCGTTCTTTACTTAACACTGGTATGTGAAAAATCATTTGCTCATAAATGACGTCAATAGAGCATCAATTTGACATTAGTATGCAATTATCAATGCTAATTACCAGGGATTACCGTACAGTAGTAACACGATCTGTAATTATGCATACATGATGCCATTTTCTCGTGTACAATCACTATGATTAACTACACATAAATAAATAATTGATATACTACAAAATAGAAAATTAATAAATTTACTTATTATACAAAGTTATTGTAATATTTCTGTTCGGGAATTAACTCGATGTATGAACTCTCCCCAAGATATTAAGCGATCGAGGCAGATAGTGGAACGGAACCGGTAGCAGCAGGTATCGAAAGAAAGTTTTGGAAAGATGCATGTAATTGTAATAGCGTTTATCGAACGTACTATAGAGTATATAATATTGAAATTTAGTTGTATTTATGTTGACTTGAAAGTTTAATATGCTATCTTGATAATAAGTTGTAATCACGTCTTGATACTAATTAATAAATTTGGTAATAATAAATAATAATAATAAATTAACTAATAAACTTGGAAGAAAAATCGTAGCTTGATAAATTAATTAACGAATGAACTACTTTCCTGTTGTTTCTGCGAAATGGATGTTGCGGTGGTCAATTGTAAATTGAACGCCGCGATTAACTGAGTCACTTCCATTAAGTAAAAGATAGAATTGACTAAAGAAAAAGAATAACCAGGAGAATGACTAGAAGAATAACTTGGAGGATAATTCGGTGGATAACTAGTTACCGTTGCTTGTGCAGTCTGTTTTTGCTGGTATCACCCCGTCTCCCTAGGGATGTGCTTATCGAGTAATTTTCTTGGGGGTAGGAAAACTCGAAGATTGGTTTTTAGTCGGTATTTTCTTATGATTGGTGTATTGAAGTGTATTGAAATGGAGGACCCTGGGTCAAGCTTATTAAGAAGAATGACTGTTTTGCCTTAGTGTTAAAAAGTTGCATTAATGGTCACTGCTGTGTAAGAAACAAAGTATAAGTCTTGCTTGGTTTTTCCGTATGACCGGCGCGAGTAAAGCGTGGAGGGTGCACTCGATAATTTTAGAATCTTTACTCTGTGTGGCAAACAGACATTTGAAACTCTAGTCCTAGGCGGAGGTCGTAAAACAATGGTCGGTACGTAACCGCAAGATGACACTCGAGTCTATTTTCATACGAGGCGAAGGCTCTTGCCGAACATCTAGCAATCATGAACATGTTAAAGCTTCCATCTAATTTCCAAACAAGAAAGTATTATCGCAAGAGGTTCGTAGGTTGTACGGAATCTGAAACAATTTCATATTATCTTTTTATTGTATTGACGAAAGCTTGAACCACGGAATGCAAATTATTTTCTTATTTAATATACGTATATATAATTAATTTATAAAATCTTTACTATATTGTTTTAAATTATTAGTTAATATAAAAGCCATAAATTTTTGTCCTACAATAAATTTTATAATTGTTTTTAATAAATTAAGAATTTGTTATTATATTGAAATTATAACTGTCTTGCTAGTTAGTTTAAAAATATCTTATTTTACATATCATATCATTTATAAATATTTTGCGAAATACTTACAAATATGTACATTCAATATTTCCTTTATTTTTTTATAACTATGCAATTATAAATTTAATAAAAATAACGGGATAATTTGCACTTATTCTAAAGTTATTTTTGATTAATTTTTAATTTCTACACAGTCTCAAATAAACAGTTTTATCGCTTTTAAATAAGTAATAGCTTATTAAGCTTATTAAGTATCTACGTTTTTGTACTGATAATACCGCATTTGTATAACGTTGTCAGAATACTTGTTGATCATTCAGTGTACTCTTAGATTTCTCCGAGTAAAGTGCTTATGTTTCTAAAGGAATGGGTAAGCTATGTATATAAAGTATTTGTATTTTAAAATAAAATTCCATCGGATTAAAAAAAAAATCATTTATTTAGGTACCTGCTGTTATTTTGTTTGAATCAGCTTTAATAAATTTAATGCTTTCTACGTATATTTAATCTTACTTAAAATGTATACTAAGTTAATTTTTATGATAATTAGTAAAAATCCATTTAAACCTGAGTAAATTAAGCTCCCATTACTTTGCAATGTTGTATTGTTTTATTCGGATTCATATTTTAAATTGCTATTTAAAATCTATCTAAAGATGATAATCATTCATGGAGTTACATAGGAATTCACTACTTAAATAATTATCTTTTTTATTGGTAATCGTACAATGTATGCTATAATCGTTAGAGTTAATTTTGATATTAAATTGTTTTCTGCAGAGAAAGATTGTATCAAATTTTAGTCACTGAAAGACCAACAATTTTTAGAATTCTTATAATACAAAATTTTTAATATCTAATATATTTTTTAGATATTTTATAAATTTCCAATATAAGAAATGTTTTTTTGTTAATTATATAAATAATTTTAAATATTACAGACTAATTAAATTTGTATTGAAATATAATATTAAATAAAATTAATTTGTGTTTTTGTCAGAAATTCTTATGGGTACATTTTTTGGACTGTTGTTTTTATTAATTAAACGTTGAAAGAATTAAAGTTTCATCGCAATATATAAATAGTATAATAAAGATTCTTCTAAGTAATATTCAAATATCTTATTCAGTTGTACATGCACATGTACGTCAATTAAAAATAGATTATTTGCATTTTTAAAAAATGGAATTTTTTGCTGTTTGAATTTTATGCTGATCGAAGAAAGTGCATCGTCTATAAACTTAATGATATAGTAATTGCTAAAATTTTAAAAGAACAATTATTTTTAATTCAGAAAATTTATATATATATATACATATTTCTATAATTTTTTTTTAGAAATTTCGAAATTCTATCTCTTGTAAAACTTTATGTTTTATCATTTGCAGTAATTATAATTATTTCCTTATATTTTAAAATATTTTCATAGCTAACAACCTTATATTCGTTACAATGTATCATTCATCATATATTTGTTTTCTCTTGCGCGTTTTTTCTATTTATAATCAAAGTTACTCCATGACTTTGAGTTAATGCAATCAAATGACTAAAAACTCAATTATATCCAATACTAGTGCACAGCAATATGCACAAAAAAATAAGCAATTCTGATAAAAACAATCATTTTTTGTATATAAGAAATTTCAAACATAATTTTTTATATTTGCAGGTATAAACTGTTTTAGCATTGCTGCGTTTTTCTATTCAACTATTGTTTTATCGACCGCGACTAACACTAGTAGTTTTATAAAAGGCAGTGATGCACTACTATCAGCTCCGCTTATAGATGGGTATCCATTCAGATTCTATATTCGTTATGTTTGTATAATAATAACAACAATATTTCGGTCATTTAATTTGATTTTATACATTAAATTATCGGAAGAACATTGAATTTGATAACAGAAATCTTTCCTCTTTCTTCCTTTTTTCTCTTATATCATATTATTTATTATATTATTATATATCCTTATATTATATTACATTATATTATTAAAGGAAATTATTCCTCTGTAAAGTATCGAGTTTTCGTAAATACAGGAAGTTTTAATGTTTTTAAATTACAAATTTTCATAAATTAAAATATTCTTTTTAAACTATCTATATTTGATTAATATCTTTATATTTTATATAATTTTTATATAATATATATTTTATAATATATTTTATATAATATATAATTTTATAATTAAATAAATTTCTTTTATTAGATAAGGATTTATCTTAAATATAACTTCAAATGATATTAATATTTTATTTTAATCTTCAAGTATTGGTTATTAAACTGATTAATACCAATTTTATTTTTATTTTTATTGTATTTAATTTATTCTATTATAATTTATGGAAAATATTTTGTTTTTCATTTTATATTTATACTTTCGAAATCAGATTTTTAAATATATTATTTAAACTAATTTTTTTACAATAATATTGAATAAAATATAAGTAATTGGCAATATTGTAAATCTATTTAACTAATTTTGTTTTAATTAAGATATCAATACAATATTAAACGAAAAATTTTTCATTTACCACACATTTATCACACAGATAATATGATACTTTTTAAATTTTTTAAAAAATTAGTAAAACCAACTACAATATTTAAATGAATTTAATTTAATTTGTAATTTATTTTTATAATCATTAATATTATTCAAAATTATTAAAAATAAGTGTCAATATAAATTTTATCGCCATGCAATAATTACAAACCATAATTATATATTTATAATGCTTAATATTTACATAAAGCATTAACTTTATTTTCTAAATACTTATTTTTAAATTATTTTGAAATAAATACAGCCATAATTTAAAACATAATAATTTCCGTTTTAATATGTTACATTTACATAGTTATGAAATGAATAACTTTTTGATTGAATTTTAGGCACAATGATTTACCCTACTCTTTGTACCTTATCGCCAATAATAATTTAAGTAATTTTCAATTTGAAAAGAATCTAAAGGATGATAATATCTGGGGAAAAGATACTTGCAAAGAATGTGCGACGGATTTACCACGTTTAATTGCAGGAAGAGTAGGAGCTCAGGTAGATTTTATAAGAATCTGATTATTTAATACTTTAGTCTATACTTGCTCTTATTTAACCGTTATATGCACAGAACAATCAATAGAATTTTACATGAACGTTTGTAATCGTATTTAAATATAAATAATAAATTTAAACAAAAACATTTTTTTTTAATTAATATATTTGTTTAATTAAGCATATTAATTCGACGAAAATTCTTAATTTCATTATTTTTATTAGTTTTGGGCAGCATATGTTGATTGTAAATCGCAATATAAAGATGCAGTTAAATTAACTCTCCGTCAAATTGATGTAATTAAACGATTAGTAAAAAAATATTCTAATAATTTAGAATTTGTATCAGCAGCCGATGATATCGAATTGACTTGGAGAAAGGGAAAAATTGTTTCTATGATTGGTGTTGAAGGAGGACACTCGCTCGATTCAAGTTTAGCAGTGTTACGACTCTACTATGAACTTGGTGTACGTTATCTTACATTGACTCATACATGTAATACTCCATGGTAAGAATAACAATTTTATTTTCAATTGCAAAATGAAAGAAAACTGATTGCTTTACATAAATTAGATTATTTTAAAAATTAATGGATAATTTTGAAAAAATTTATAAAGAATTAAATAAATTTAACATTATTGATACCAATATAACTTTTAAAACTTTGCATGAATTTCTTTATATATTTAAGATATTCGTTATAATCAGAGTAAAATGAGAAAAATGTGTTACTTTCATAAGGTAAAAAGTGTATCAAAATAATGATATTTCATATAATTTATATAATTAATGAACTACGTATGGATCATATGTTTATATCTTTATAATTTTACAATTTAATTGTTTTAATTCTTAATAGTAATAATTTTTGTATCTAGCACAGTTAGAAATGTATATCGAGTTTCATTAAATCATGAATTTTTATTCATTTTTTCTATAACTAAACTATATTGAAATTACACGTTTGTTCGCGAACATTTGATTCGGCTCGAAGGACCAAATGTTCGGGCGTTAGATGGGGAGAGGATGCAA
The DNA here is from genome assembly GCA_030522565.1 of Ceratosolen corneri. Taxonomy (NCBI): domain Eukaryota; kingdom Metazoa; phylum Arthropoda; class Insecta; order Hymenoptera; family Agaonidae; genus Ceratosolen; species Ceratosolen corneri. The sequence goes on from JAPYYT010002108.1 coordinate 20,493, forward strand.
GGGTTGAGTTGGACATGAACGTTAGGACGTATGAACCCACTCTCCCTAGGAACATTTCTGCGTCAACGTCCGAAAAACTGGTATCCCTATCTCCACAGAGATAC